>JABGLY010000029.1:0-37071 GCA_013623525.1 Fusarium dimerum
CCCCCCCTCCATAGCCTGTCTTTTGATTGATTTACTGCAGTGTGTTTATTCTTGTTGGTCTGGATCTCGATATGTTGTTCAAGGGAGATACTATACCTGCCGGTGTTGCACATGATGGAGACCCCTTGCGGTTATTGTCGGTAGCTTGCCCCCCTGCTTGGTTCCCCACACTGACAGCATTTCCATACCTAGGTACCCAAGGCATCTCAGCTTAGGTAATTTCTGTTGTGCACTCCTTACTGAACCATAGAAAACCGGAGCAAGTGTCCCAAAGAGCTTAGCAACCCTGCCCACCTTAGGTGCCCTGTCGGCAGGGCGAGAGCGATGACGGCAGCCACGCGCGGTAGCCAAGTGACTTAGCCCAGGCACGGCACCTACAGTAATCGACAACGTCCATCCACGAGCATCCACCTTGGTCTAGCAACTCAACCTAGCCCAACATCGTCCATCACTAACTTTTAGTCCCTCAATTTTGGTCCTTGACCGCACATCTCCTTCTCACATCTTGTGCTCTCCAGCTATTGACTCTGCAAAACCTCCGAACCGATACCAACTTCCTCTTGCTGCCGGTACCTATGACTTCGCCGTCCCAGCTCCGGTAGTCCACGCCACTCTCTCGGTCTGTCCCCTATATATCACCATAATCGCAAACTACCACCCATCATGACAGCCGCCGCTCGGTTGACCTTTCTGAACCCTCGTATGTTGCGCGCCGTTCGAACAGCGGCTCCTCGCACCGCCCGGTTCGCTCGACATAGGGGTACCTTTGCGCGAAGACGAGGGAAGGCTATTGAGATGCCACCGTTGTCACCTGGCGATAAGCCATGGCCATTGAATGCTCCATCTGTGGCCTCCCAGTCAGGAACGGAGGGAGCCGCGGCCGCACAATCATCTGAAGCAGACAAATCCGCCGGTGCTAGAACCTCCGATCAATCAGATAATGCTTCGCAATCTACCGACAAGGACAAAGAGAGTCCTCAACAGGAGCGAACAAGGATAGCCCGAGAAGAAGCTAAGCAGAGTGGTCCTCTCGAGGCCGTTCTAAGTATGCCTTCAGCCGAGGACATCGCAAAACAAACCCCGACCATGACGCCCCCGCCATACGTCCACCACTTCGACACTTATTCCTTGGTGAAGCAACTGGAGCAAGGAGGCTTTTCACAAGAGCAAGCCACAACAGCTATGAAGGCGGTTCGAACGCTGTTGGCTCAAAACCTGGATGTTGCGCAGGCCAGTCTAGTCAGCAAGAGTGATGTGGAAAATGTATGACAAGCACGCTGCTGGCTGTTCATGACTGTGGGCTAATCATCGATTTGAAGGAATCTTATCTTTTCTCAGCTGCCTGCTCTGAACTCAGCACGGAAATTAGAAATAATCGAAGGCTCCAGGAGGAACAACTCCGACAGCAGCGAACACATCTACAGCATGAGGTGGATATCCTAACGCAGTCGCTCAACCAGGAAGTATATACACTTAATGACAATGTCCGGGGCATGTTCAATGACCGCAAGATGGCGGTCCGCGAGGAGCAGAAGGTAGTCGAGAGTGCCGTAAGTTTTGCATTATCCTAGCGCCGCCGGTTCTACTCTGACTGGGACCAGATCCAACAAATCAACTACAAAATTAGCATCTTGCTGAGCAGTGATGCCAAATCCGAGATTGAGGCAGTGAGGTGGATTCTCATCCGCCGCTCTGTCTTGGGTATCCTCTTCATGGCCGTACTTACACTAGGAACCCTCCGTTACGCTACGTACGTTGGCCACGAGCGACAGAAGGAGATTGAGCGAAAGAAGAAGGAAGACGAGGAGAGAAGACAGAATGCTGGCAAGCAAGATCGTTCTTCGGCAGCCGATGCGGCCGTCATTCTTGCAGCCAACTAACACAATTGAATCAACCGAGCCGACTCGACCCCAAAATAAGGCGAGAGAACCAGAGACGAGACCACAGCAACACAATTTCCTTTAGACTTACCACCGATACCCTTTATAGACCACACAAGGACACATCCAAGACAACATTCCTGCCATTTACAGACGCGCATAGCGAGAGATGGTTTCCTTGAAAGGAGCAACGGAAACTAGATGCAACGGGAATATGGCCGATGAGCCTTGATGAGCCATGATCACACTGGAGAAAAAACTCCATCATACACATCTTTCTTTTGACCCCCCCCTTTTTTTTTGTCATGCCTAGGATAAACAGCCTGGCTCTACCAAGCCTTTCCTCATAGACGTATATATCTACCATCATATAAAAAGCGTATTAAATCCCAATAGTAGCCAACTTGTCTTTTTGTTGTTGTCCATCATGTTCATGTTGCCATCATAAACTTATACACAGTATGAGGGCACGTGCGATAAGCCCCACGCGTTGCTCTTATCGCAACACCCCTCCGTCGCGTCTCTCTGTCGCATGAATTTACCAACGAAACAGCCAACATCACTAAGAGGAACATTCGAACCTCTTCAACTTCCCAGTTGCGCAACCCCTTCTCGCAAGCTCAGCAATGGCTCCCAACTCGCAACCCGAAATCCCCGCCGAATCAGGTCCCAGCACCTCCACAAACGAAGACGCTCCTCCCGACACAACAGAAGAAACTCAGGATGAAGAGATGCAAGACGCGCCAAAGTCACCGCCGCCTCAGCAGACAAATATTACCCCGGGACCGAGAGCGACCCGTCTCCAAGAACTCTACGCTCAGCGATTGAAAAAGACTCTGGGGAAGCTGGGCTGGGACAACGTCGCTGGGTGCTATCCTACCATCGCCAAGAGATCAGAACCGGTCCTGAGACAGGTTCAGGGACAGATGGTGCAGAAGTTGGGGGAGAAATGTGAGGTATGTCTATTATTGTGTAAGGTCCTATGATCTGGATCGGGTTACTGATGGCCGTGTGTAGAAGGAATTTGAAAATATCATGATTGCGAGACAGGTGGTGCCGAAGTTGAACGAGTTGGAAACACTCATCACTGATGCATCACATCGACGTGCCGAAGCACCACCAGACGCAGAGCAGCCAACACCGTACGGACAAACCCCCTATACTTGATATCAAACCAATGCCTTTTATACTAACACAGATCCTAGGCCCCATCTCCTCCCACCATCTACCATCCTCGCCGCCCATCTCCACCCTACCCTCATGTCCCACCAATCCCAACTCAACGCCCGTCTGCAGACGACACAATCCCAGAACGCGCTTCTCTATGATGAGGTGTGTCGTCAGCGCGAGGAGATCAAGGCTCTGTTGGAGAAGCTGGATGCGGTGGTGCAGGATGTCAAGAGTGCGAATGATGCGCTGAGGCCGGTGGTGGACGAGATTGCGGGTGAGACGAGGGAGGGGTTGGAGGTTGTTGAGAAGTCGGGGACGCAGGCTACGTGAGGGGATGGGGGTTTGGTGTGTGGTAATGGCAACGGTAAGGGATGATGGTAATGTTTTCGACATTGGTAATGTATACATATAAAGGAGAAATGAGGGTTTGGGTTATCTATCTTGTGGAGTTGGAATGAGTGAGTATAGGAGTTTAGGTTCAGTCTTTGATTAAATGATACCACTTCGTTATACTGAGAAGCAGTTACTCATTATACCATGTACTGGTGCTCGCGTCTCTTACACTTGAAATCATCAGTCTTCACGTATCCAGGTATTCTTGGAAATGTAGAACTCTTTCTTTCCGTACTCTAAAATCCTAAAACGCTATGCAAATGACATCCCTGATATAGTATAACCAGCTCATCCAAATCATGGACAAGAGTTGTACCACTTGACACAAGGCTGTTAGCAGCAGCAAAGTATCATGCTTTCCCACCCGAGGACGGAATGAGAAGCAAACAGGATAAACAGTGAAAATAGCGTCTGGAACGACATCAAATAAACTCCGGCCCATGTTCGTAACCTCCTGGCCACTGCTGGCTTAATGCTCCCCTTAATGCGCCGGTAATGCAATGAATATATACAATGTGATAGAATGATGTGAGGCTTGAGGTCCTCTTTTATAAAGTGTATGTCGTCGGAATGTATGTCATGTCGGTGGATGTGTGTTTGTAGATCGAGAGTTTATGCCGAGGGTTAATTGTCCAAGTCGAGGATGTGGCAGGTCCTGTGAATGGAAGGCAATTGTTGAGTGATATAATATTGCCAAGTTCAATGTATAGGTCATCCGTCTGATGATGCAGTAGTCGATGCCAAGCCATATCAGATCAAAATGCACCGAGGATGCGAGGCCCGTGTCTGCTAAGCCGTCAGAAGGGATTCTAGATCCTCCGATTTTCGGTATGAACGGTTTGCCAAGGTCCAAAGTAATCGTTGATCTCCCCGTACGCAGGTGGCAAGACCCTGACCATACGGCCTGTCGCCCAATCGACATACCACTGCTTCCCCTTGCTGATGATGTAAGGGGATTTGCGGGGACTTCTGAAAAGGAGATTGCTGTAGCATAACTTGGCATACAGCATATCGTGGGCGCTTGACCATCGGTGTTCAGGAAACCATTTGCCTGATCCAGGATCTAGCTCTTCCACGGCCGTATACGATGTCGCACTGAGTCGGCGTACGCGGTCTAGTCGAGGAGGGGGATGCTCAGACGGTTCCATCTCATCATCATCTTCGCCTTCCACCTCAGGCTCAAGTTCAATCCTGGTTTGAGGCTCAGGCGATACAACAGTTGACGGACTCGATACGGGACGCTCCTCGGGATTGGCCGAAACCTCCTCAGCAGTTTCGCCCAGTTCGGACAAGTCGACAGCTGTAGCAGTTGGGGATTGTCCGTGAAACCATCGAATTCGTTGAATTCGGGGAATCGACATATCGCGTGGGAAATCTCTGTCTTCGATCGGGGCTGCGATATCAATAGCGGCAAACAAAGCACCAAGCCAGTCCACAAAAGTCCTCAACTCGACGCAACAGAGCAAGAATTGATCCGTTTCCGCACGGATGCGAATGGCATACCGCCGCCTGTGGTACCATGTTAGTGACATGGTTCAAGCGCCAAGCTTTCAATACAATGCTCTCTCATCTACAACTTACTTTTTATAATCAGCAGCTATACCGACATCTGCATAGAGAAGACTGTATGACTTTTCGAGCTTGGCTTTTTTGAACCAAGGTGGATTGTCTGGATTGACTGAAGGACCATCATTGCGAGTTCGACCCCATCCCCAGCTCTTTTTGGTATCATAGATATTGAGTGCGGTTCCGCTTAGCTGAACGAATACCGTATGCCATTGACGATCCTCGGCTCTCTTGATTGTGTTTTCGATTTCATGTTTCTTGCTAAAGATGCCTTCTAGTGATATTGAAGGATCATATCCAGGTAATGCTTCCTGCCCTTCCTGGGCAATGGCTGTAGGTTTGTCATGAACATTGCCGCCCCCACATGCTGCGACCTTCTCTTCCTTTCGTGACCGATCTCTGTGGTGTGTTGAGGCAGAGGGTGCAGACGGCTCTCGTTGATACGGGGGCGGCTGTGATGGTCGACGCGGGTTGATCATGATGTGCTGGTAGAAGAGGTCCTCTTCCATTGAGACGCGCCGCCGGAGAGGCGGCGGGACAGATACGATCGTGGATTGTCCATCGTCGTCGGCCGACACCCTCGGGGGGTCCATGGGGGAGAGCACGGTTATATATCGACGTCAGGAGAGCCTCGCGACCATCCGAGACGAAACGAGACGGAACGGGAGCGACGGGATGACTCTATGGTTTAGGGGCGTGCGACTCGAGGAACTTGTGTCGCAGGAGTCTCCGTAGAGGACGGTTGGCTGTCGAGGTTGATCATTCCGACCCGCTCTGGAGATTTGTGGGGAGGGACGCAGAGGTGAAGGAGGAAGATTAAGGTGAGAGTAGAAGAGAAGGAGTGAGAGAGCCAACACAGGACAGCAAACGATGAGTAAACAGTCAGCGTGGAGCCCAAGCGGATGAACTTCTGTGACCGACGAAAGTGCGCAGGGATCGTGCAAGATACTTTTTGGATTGCGGGAGAAGTTTAGGTCGAAGGGGGGTGTGAGCCGAACAGCCTGTTGACGGACGGGTTAAGTTATGGTACAGTACAGAGTAGGTAAGGAATAATCGGTCTATCGGTGCCGATGGATGCCAGAGAGTGTCGGTTGGTTTCGAAGATGGAAGGGGGATGGAACGCGGCGGCTCTTTTGTTGGAAGCTAGGATCGTGGGTCAGGGCATCAAAGAAACATGAAGCGACGTCAGCCGCTCCAACCTCCAAGGGGCCCACGTTGAGGAGCGAAGAGGGGGGGGGGTTTGGTGGGGTCGAAATATGAAGAAGAAACAGCCGATGCAGGAGGAAGTTGGATGTCAAGAGAGACCAGAGAGCGAGCGTGGCACGGTAGAGTCGCAGCAAGAGAAGGAGAGAAAGGATTGTATGTCGAAAGGCGGCGATATTGTCTGTCGATGCGATTACGGGGAGCGCGACAAGAGCAGGGCCATAAGGGTGTGAACTGTAAGGACCAGAGCGCCGGGCATGGGGTGGCGAGATGAGGCTTGCGGCGTGTATCGAAGAATCGACCTTTTTAGAGGACGGGGGGTTCGACGATTGTGTACTAGCTGAAGTGTTTTGGTTACGAATGATTCGAATGATGATGGGACAAGGCCCAATGCGCGATCTGACGACAAGATGGGGCTTGTTAATGCCCGGATATATCGAATAGGTAAGTGAGTACCTGAGTAACGGTCAATACAGGACCTCAATGGACGGGCATATGGGATGTGGGATGTGGGATAGCGGGATGTGGCATTGAAAAGACGGAGATGGGATAGGAATGATACCTTGTGAGGAGAGACGGACAGGGCTATCACACAAGACATACATACAGTACTGTAATGTAGAAAGCACAACAGTTTGCAAGGTTGATTCAACCCTCTTTTTGCGCCGTTCTTCCGCGCAGGTTTGCCGATCTCCAGGATAGCGTACTTATAGTGTTGTTGTAAGCGGAACGATTGACGGAGAATTGCGCCGAAATGGAGGGTAAAGGGGGTGTTGGTTTACCTTCTATTGAGTTGAGTTGAGTCACTGTCAGGTCAAGTCGATTCGAGTGAGTTTGATGTGAGGCGTGTACTTGGATTGAATGAATGATTGATTGATTTGATTAATCGTTTGTCTCAAATAAGTTGCAAGATGGAAGTGTCGTGTCGCGTGGGGAAAGAATGGATGCCCTGGACGCTGGTCTGCTCCGTGCTTCGCTTTGTTGTGGAGAGAGGACGGAATTGCTGACATGCACTTGACTGATTGGTATCTGCTAGGTCTTAGTGTGAGGTCAGGTAGGTATGTACAGATATCATACGTCCAGATGCTGAGGAAAGAAGTTCACTGTAAAAATATCATCCATCGTATGGCAGTATGTGTGTGTATTGACAAGATACATCTAGTCCTAGATGGTACTGACAAGTGCAGAAACAAGACACAAAAAGAGTCATTGTATACTCTGTAGTTTGACCTGGACCGGTCGGTGTATTGCACCTTGAACTTGAAGAGCAAGTTTGTACAAAATGGAGAATAAAAAACAAAGAGACACAGCGCGCAAAAAGAAATTAATCCCTGTCCCATCCCGCCAAAAGGTCCCGCGGTTGCGGTCCCACCAGCTAAAAGCAACCTGCATCAGGAAGCCACAGGTGCTACAAGGGCACACCCCCGCCGCCCACGAGCGCCTAAACGCTAGTACCAAGTTGGTAGGTGAGGTCGAGGGGACGGATGTCACGGCACGGGTGTGGGAAGACTGAACGTGTAATAATTATTAATGGGCAATTCGAGTTGGGAGATAATGATCGATCCCCTGACTGTGACTGTGGTACTGTATTTTGATATTCATTCATCCGCCTGAACTCTATGCAAAACAAGCTTGTAACCCTCTCTCTTTTCTTCACAATTTATCCGTTGCTGACACTCCAGTATGAAGTCTTCCTCTTGAATTCGTACTTCCCCGGATGTTGTTGAACAATTCGTCGCACACACCCCCCTTCTTCACCAGATCTTTCTTTCTTTTTTCCCTTTACTTCTCTTACCCGGACATAACGTTAAGCCACAATGAGACCTAGCTATACCCGGCCGCACGACCTGGCATGTCCGATTATTCCAGTCCAGTCTGCAAGTCATCAATTTGGACGAAAAAAAGTAGCAGCAGGGTTTGTTGAAAACATGAGATGAGATCTGCTCACGGCATCAGTTACAGGAGAACATATGGAATCAAGCCTCTGGAAGTTTAAAATGTCAGCATTTAAGGTGATCGATTGGTTAAAATACGAGTAGTTGCTTTCATGGCTCGTCAAACATCAATCATGCAACTTGTTGGAATTGAACTAGGCCAATAAAAACCAAGACTCTGACAGCGGACAAAAGATCCCTCCTATGTGAAACGGTAACACATAAATTTACTACCTACTAGGTAGGTATACATAAACGCGTAAACATAGGCATAAGTCTAAAAAAAAAAATAAAAAAAAATAAGAACGGCTGGTTTTCATTTGAAGCAAAAGTTCTCACAGATAACTACCAAAAAGCCCTGAATTAAATTTCAGAGTCAATGCTAACGTGATATTGGCTTGAATCAATGACCTTGATAGACCTGACCAGAGTATCACTCACAGCTGGCACCAATCATATTGTCCAACATGGCCCAAATAGTTTTTAGTTATCCTCACGTCTCTCCATTTCAAGCTGCGGGTGTACGTACCCTTCAACGCCTCTTAAACACACAAAAATATGCACCCACACCCGCAGAATAGGTTTGGTGCCATTCCCGCTCCCGTCTGCCTAATAGGGAACACCGTAACGCCAATTAGCTAAAGGAAAGGGCATTCAAAGGAACTTTTGATGTGACCCTTGGCACCTTTGAACGAACCGGCCCCTCTCGGCTCCGGCTCAGGGACTTTTTTTTTTATTTGCTTTCTCCTTTAACCAAGTTGTGTGTTTGTATCATGGAATCTATTTGTGGATAAAGGAAAAAATTAACCCAACATCCCTCACCTTGACGGCTTCGCGGGATAGATCGTTAGTCAGACCGTATTGCGACTGACACCAGAGAGGTGACAAGAGACAAGAGAATATGTACTTTGTCTCTTCTTGATTTAGTCACAATTTTATGCATTTCATCTGGCTCTCGATGCAGACAGACATGTAAGTTATGTGATTGATTCCACCATAATGGGAACATACCGAACAATCCATCCGCTTCACCTTATCTCCGATATTCCCCTGCTCATCCATCTCATATTGACCACAAGGCAAATGAGGAATTGTCTGTCTTACAATCGAATCAACAAGGGCCGAATTTATTTGCCGGACCTGCATTGCTACCGTAGCACAAATTGAACTTGTATCGTCTTGTCTTCCTTAACATTGTACCAGATATAGATGATTGCGTACCCCCAGCTCTGTCAGCCAATTACAATACCCAGGATCATCGAAAAAGAATAGACAAGTAAGTGATCTTCCAAGGATCCTCGGAGGAATAGAATAGCATCTAGAAATATTCTGTACTTTGCGGTTACGTATCCCATCGACGATCGCAATTCCTCATGTCAGTCCATCACGGTCATGACGTTTCCTTGTCGATATCAAAATACCAAGCCAAAAGAACCAAGCACCTTGTTTCCCTTCCGTCTTGGCATCTCACCTTGATTCTCCTAATCCTGTGCTGCGTCTCCTTTTTCCCCCCAGCCATAGTGACATCCGTTCTCGACCATTCCTGTTTTGTTCACTGATCATCCATCTCTCAAAACATCGATCGACATTGGTCACCTTCGGCAGATGGGAAAGCTTCTATTGATATAAAACAGTACAATTACAGAACATCTCACCACATCAAATGCGTATACATATGTACAATATCTCTTGACTCGCTCATGTTCCCGTCTCTACCAGGCTGATCTTCCAACAGAGACTTGACTCGAGGCTAAACAAATTACCTGTCTCAAGGTGAAGACATATATATCATGGCACTATGCGTGCATACACACACCCCTCCAGGTCACCAAAATAGATACTACATAGTACGTCTCCCCCAGAAATCCAAGGGATTAAAAAAAAAAGATCCTTAAAAAAAATAAGAAAGTTCCATGCCAAGATCAAGACGACCTACCGTAAAGAAAAACAGTGCATGTGTTCCCATCATCAATCCCTCGAATTCTTTCTTTGTTAAGTGACTTGACGGATAAATTATTTCGTCCTGTTTTGTTTCGTTTAACCTGCTTGTCAATACCATGTTCCTCGGTCTTCGCTTCCAATCATTGCGCATCCCCAAACCCTCTCACCGAGCAAAAGTTCTTGGCCGAAAAACAAAAGATCTTTTCACTTTCGGAATTCTCCAAAGCCCGGCTTTTCTAATTAGGCGCCCGTGACATATAGGTCGGAGCAGTCCAATCCTGTGATCCCAGAACCAACAGTTTTTGCTATTATTACGAACGATGCTCATCCTTTCCCTGCTTTTGCCCGCACCTTGATGAACTCCAAATACATGATACTCGTGTCATACGTCTCTCTGTACAAGTCATGATGAATTCAGTATCATGACCTCACGTCGTATTGCTGCTGTATATGTTTGGAATGATGCTCCCGTGTGCACTCAACATGCATGGTTATCTCTGCTCGTCGGTTTCCTAGCACTAACCTGTGTCTCATTCCCAACATCGTAAACCGACTGAAACAATCTGTAGACGCCAAATGTTACTTGCACATTAGAAAGAGTACATACATGATCCCATTTGATCCATTCTCCCTTTATGAGAATCTTCGTCTCCATTCGACTCAACCAGCTTTTCGCTCATCTCGTCATTCCGTGATTCCTGTCCGTTATCCCACCTCGCATTTACCCTGGTACACCATCCGACTTGCTGCCATCTATCTCCATTTCATCTCGCTTTTGATAAGAAAATATACACAGTCATTGCAAAAAGTAGCAACGTCACATCAGTGCCTCCAGCTGAGACCCCCCTTTTCCATCCGCCCTCCTGCGCTGACCTCGTGAATCAATACTTGGTCCATGAGCGTCAGATGCAGTTGCAGCATGTAAGGCAGCGAATCTGAAAAACGAACAATCATGACTCCGGTTCCAACTCCGATTCCACTCCCTTCCCAAAGAGCATGCCCAACTCCACAGCCCCAACCCCCAAGACTATCGGTGACCTCTTGACAAGACTATGTACGCCTCCTTTGCTTATATTAAAATCTCCAGACACCAGCAGGGCTATCATGTATGCACGACAGATGCTGGTGTCCTGAGCCTTGCCAACATCCCTCTCACTTTTCCAATCCTGTCACACTTGAGCGAACAATATTTGGCCGTCACTTAAGCAGCATTCTGAGAAGACTGGGCACCTCCACGGCCACGGGGAGCACCGCCTCGACCTCGGTTCTGGCCGGAGAAGTTACCTCTAGGACCCTGTCCACCAGATCGGTTGCCGTCGAAGTTGCCACGCCCACCGCGGCTAGGAGCTCCACCTCGACCGCCAGAGCCGTAGCTGCTGCCACCATAAGCGTTGGCCTTGGGTCGTCGGGCCTCGATTACGATGTTCTCTCCGTTCACGGTGTGAGGGTTAGCCGCAGCGGCAGCCTGGTAGCCCTCGGGAGTCTTGAACTCGACAAACGCGCAGTTCTACACCAGTGTCAGCTCATGTTTCAGAAGCACGTAGATATCCAACTCACCTTCTGTCGGTTGATGTCAAAGTAGGTCAACTCGCCGTAGGCAGCCAGAGCGTTTCGAAGGTCAGCATCCTGAATCTTGTCCGTCACATACTTGACGTAACCCAAAGTACCCTCCTTCTCGGTGTGTGGGGGACCAGAGATGGACTGGGGACGGTTTGGTCGCTTAGCATCAGAGCCGGCTGTCTGCCAGCCAGTGTTGTCCTTAGCAACGTGCTCGGCGCCAGGAGCAGCAACAGGAGGAGCGGGAGCTGAAGGGGTAGCGGGCGCGGCAGCGGGCTGAGATGTAGGGGCAGCGGGCGCGGGAGCACGGTTCTGCCCTGAAACAGGAGGAGTAGGCGTCTTGGCAAGAGGAACAACGGGCTTGGGGAGGGCAGCAGCAGCACGGCTGGCCCAGGTCATGGGCTTAGGAGGACCGGTGGGCTCGGCGGGAGCGGGAGCGGGAGCGGCAGGTTTAGACACGGGAGTAGGGCTAGGGTCCTTGGGCTTCTCAGGCTCCTTGGTGGCCTCCTCGGCGATCTCCTTAGCAGCAGCCTCAGGGTCGGCAGGAGCGGAGTCAGTTTTGGCCTCGGGAGCCTTGGTCTCGTCGGCTGCGGGCTCGGCGGCGCTGCCGTTCAGGGGGGCACTGTCCTTTGACTCGGACACCTCTGCTAGCTTCTCATCGACGACAGCAGGGTCGAGCTCGGCCTTGACCTCCTTGCTCTCCTCGACAGACTTGGGAGCCTCGGGCTCAGCAGGCGCAGTCGTCTCCGTAGCAGCGGCAGCAGGCTCCTCAGTAGACTCTTCGGCAGGTTCCTCGGCAGCGGCCGACTCTTCATCGCTTCCCTCATCGATATATCGTAGGATGTCGTTGAGGACGAAGTAGCCTGACGGCTGCTGAGCGAGAACAAAGGTCTGCACAAACTTCTTGGGCTCAGCACCCTTGTTGGAGAACTCGCCAATGACTTGGATGACGATACTTTCGGAAGAAGCCTGGGAGTCAACATTGGATACTCGCACCTTGGAATCCTCAAAGTTGAGCTGCTTGATGCGTTCTTGGATATCCTGCAATTGTGTCAGCTGCTGCCATAAAATAACTGCAAGCAGAACAGTATACCTGTCGACCAACGGAAACATTGGCAACCTCGGCCTCGAGACCGTAGACGAATTGCGATCGCTTGCCGTAGAAGAGCTAGGATGACATTAGCCTAAAAGAAATTTCGCCATGAAGCTATGCCAGAACATACATGAAGTTTCTCGGGGGATTTGCTCAGAGTGGTGTAGTATTGCTCGACAAAGTACCAGCCAACTTCATCCTTAGACAAGTTGCTGTTGTTGCCAGACATGGCGGAAGAGTCGGTGGTAGAGGGTCCTATTAAGTGTTGGTCCATGAATTCTTCCAGCAGATGATCGATATCAAGGAGCAAATACCGTTAGAGGCCATGATGGCTGTGTGAATGTGCAAGAGTTAACTCGTAGGTGGTAGCGAGGTCAAGACCCGGAAAGGCCGTTATGCGCAATCGGCTGATGTGATGTCGCTATAAAGAGTCGACGATATAGATATGGGTCGAAGATGATGGAAACTCGAGACGTTCGCGTTCGCTCGAAGATGGCGTCGGGAAGTCGAAATGAAGCGTCTGAATAAGGCACGCCTAATGGCAAACGGAGATGGTCAAAAAAAGGGTTCTCAACGGAGAGCACCAGCGGCGATGGTAGCAAGAATTCGCAGACGGGGGGGGGGGGTTGATGCGAATGATAGATAGAAACGGCTAGGTTGAAGGAGAGGAGGGAAGCTTTGGAGAGAAGGATTGATGATGAAGAAATTCGGAGGTGTTGATGAGAGTTGAAATGATGGAAAGAAGCGAGATGGAGAAATGGGAGATGAAGAGACGTGAGATGCTCAAAGAGGCGAGGGTTGTCTGGCGGGAGGAGAACAAAGTGGATTGTTTGTGAGGTCTGCGAAATGAGGTTCGACCGGTGGCAGTTGTGGAGAGGTTGTTGTGTGGCTTCCGGGCAAAAGACCTTGCCTCCTACTTCCAGACTTGGACCTTAGCTCTTTGCTTGGTGGAGGGTGACATAAAAGACTGGAGGCCAGACCTCTTAAGAACAAGCGTGTTAGGACTGATTTATTTTGACACCCATTTGCTTCGTTAGGTCATTGTTTGGTCAAGTCAGGGTATGATTGGTCCGTGCCCTTTCGTAGAGAGGTCTGGTTTGTATCGGAAAGGAAGCACTCAAGTTTTCCCGAAACCGGCCGAGCCCAAGCTTGGCTTGTAGGATGGAGCATTAGGTAGAGCTTGTGAACAAAACAATCGAAAAGATGTCAATAGTGGTGATTTGGTTTGATTCATGATGGCGAGGCTCAATTCATTCTTCGGATGGAGTGATTCCTTCCAAAAAGTGTATGACACAAATATTTTGCCTTTATCGAAAAGTACATATATGACATATCAATGCAAGTTTGATATCAAGCATGTTTGCTCATCGATAGACAGGTAACTACCGCCGAGTCCCGAGCCTTGAGTTTCAAAGAGGAGGAACCTGTGGAACAAAGGAATCTTGTGTCTCAATGGGCTGAGTCCGACATGTCGCTCAACAGATGTTATAAGGGAGCTGACCTGACTTATAATCAGCCCTAGTCTAATAACTCTCATACATTCAAGTTCCCCCTATAAACACTATCCAGAGACCTGATTCCGGCTGTGCAAAGTCAATCATATGCGCACTTATTTGTCTCTATTTCTCACATGCAACATGTTCCTTGTTAGCAAACCCACAATCCAACTTCAGCCCACCGCGGTGAATCAACAACAAAAACCCTTGCAACCTCCCCCACTCTCTCGGTGAAGGCCACCAACACACCGAATTGCGGGGTCCCACCGAACTATTTTTTTTTTCTGACCTGGGCTCGAAATTTTTACAATCTTATCAGCGGCCGCAGCAAATCCCATCCAAAAGTTTTTGGCTGTGGAAAAAAAAAAGCCCGCCAAAATCCTCTTTTTTCACCAAAGACTCCTCAATTTCATCACTCCGTTTATTTACTGTCAGGCGTAAAAAAAGGGAGAACGTATCAATCTCTCTTTTGAATCTGCTTGATTGTCTCGACCAATTTCACCCATTCCGCCAAAATGCCCAAGTCAAAGCGCGCAAAGGTCGTCCACCTCACCCAGGTCTCCAAGAAGACCCGTGAGGATAAGGACAAACTCTTTCAGAACATTCGCGATGCCGTTCCCGAATACCAGCACTGCTTCGTCTTTAGCGTCGACAACATGCGCAACAGCTATCTCAAGGAAGTGAGACGTGAGATGTCTGACAGCCGGTGAGTTGTCCCCCAGTCATTGATGTGTATCTGCTTGTTGCCTTTACTAACCTTTACGATTCTTATAGTCTCTTCTTCGGAAAAACCAAACTCATGGCCAAGGCCCTTGGTCAAACCCCCGAAGAAGCCGTCGCACCAGGCATTGAAGGCCTCACCCCTCACCTCACAGGCACAGTCGGCCTTCTTCTCACCAACCGTCCTGTCGAAACCGTCCTCGGCTACTTCAACGAGCTTGCCCCTGTCGACTTCGCCCGCGCTGGTGCTATTGCCACACGCGACTTCTCCATCCCTACTGGTATTGTCTATGCAACCGGTGGAGAGGTCCCTGCCGAGCACGATGTTCCTCTCGAGCACACCATCGAGCCTGAGCTGCGACGTCTCGGTGTGCCTACTCGCATGGTTAAGGGCCGAGTTGTTCTCGGTGACGAGTCTGGTCAGGGTGAGGAGTATGTTGTGTGCAAGGAGGGAGATGTTCTAGATTCTAGACAGACACGGTTGCTCAAGCTTTTCAGCGTGTGCTTGAGTGAGTTTAGAGTCAAGGTGTTAGCGTACGTACCTCTCTTGTTTCCCTCATCGGATTATCAATTAACAACACTCTAGGTACTGGGACTCTGCCAGCTCTGAAGTCACCGAACTCAATGCCATGGACGAGAGCTAGATGTCACGACAGCTAAAACGGGAGACGGCATGAGACTGCTTGGAAGAGACAAGAACAAAAAGCAAAGAAAGGTGCTAGGCAGTTTTTGGTTAACACTTTTTTATGACTGATACCAGCATGATATATTTTTTTTTATATGGGAATACTCGGCGTTGAGAAGGACCATGGGATAACGGAGGGTATTCTCGATTTCCTCCCTCCAATGACATAAAATAAACAAGTAAAAATCATCTGTGGTTCAGTAAACACTGACTACGAATTCATCTTACTAATTGATTCTTCAAATCTTCACTACCTTTTGATTTTTTTTTCTTCATTCGCTATTCTTGACCGAAGGGCAAAAGACAGCAGGAGAACCAGAAAACTAGAACAAAAGAAAATATCAAACAAAAGTGTCCTATGTAATACATCAAGGGGTTGGCCAACTTCTTTTTTAGCCAGCCAACTTATATCATCGGCGCTCTGCAGTCAGTTAGGTCACGGAGTTTCCTTACCCTGACCTTACCTATCTTGCAATATCACGACCATGTTTTCAACACTCCAGGCACCTCATATAACCCACCGCCTCCCGTCGATATGAATAAAAAAAAGCCCAATTAGAGTACACTGTAAATAGGGTTACCTTCCTTCTTGAAATCCCAGTCTGGTCAAGCAAAGGTAATATGGTCGAAGTGGTGATATGTTGCTGTTGTCGAGGAATGCCAAGGTCGTCGTGTGCCGAGAGGTGGGCGATTCCTGTATTTGGAAAGTCTCATGATATGCCGCACAAGATGCAGTAGGACGGTTCCTAAGTATGTAATGCAACAGAACAACTCCTAGACGACAAAGGCTGAATAATGGCGGACCACTGCGCAAGCCCTGCGCTTACCCTTGGTGGAAAAGCGGGATAATGAAGACGAAAGAATAAATTCGGCAACCCGCCGAGAACCAATTAATGATCCTAGGTCCTTAGTATCGTCGCAACTTACGAGGATCTTCGTGGCCCCCGCCGTCATACCCGCGTTTACGACCGCCATCATCGTCACGGGGTCGGTCGAAGTCGCGGTCTCTATCACGATACCCACCTTCGCGGCGTCCGATGGGTTCCATGTTGCTACCGGTCCGTCGACCGCCATCACGATCTCCATACCGGCCGCCGTCGCGATGGCCGCCGTGTCTGTCACCGTATGAGCGGCCACCGTCTCTTGAATCATACCCACCAGATCCTCGGTCGCCTCCACGGTCACCACGATCACCGCGATCGCGGTCTCCGCCACGGTCTCCGTAACCGTTTCTACGGTCGGATCCGGGGCCAGAAGGTGCTCCGCTCGGGGCTCCGTAGCCATTCCTGTCGCCGCCTCCGAAACCACCACGGCCACCGCCACGACCACCAAAGCCGCCGCGGAAGCCGCCGCGACCACGACCGCCTTCGAAGCCCTTGAAGCCACCACGAAAGCCACCTCCGAAGCCTCCAGGACCCATAGGGCGGGAGGGCATGGATCTAGTATAACCGCGCCCACCAAGACCACCACCCAGTCTCTGGGGCTTCCAGCCCTTGACGGTTCGGCCACGCTCAACGTCTACCTTGATCCGTCGATCCTTGATACGAATACCATCGCAAGAATCCAAAGCCGCTACTCAGGAATGCGCCGCAGGGCGCAAGTGTCAGTAAATCTTACCATGATAATACCTCGTGTAAAAGATGGAGTTGGAAAAAAAAAGGGGGGAGGAACAGAGGCTGAGACGGGCAAGCTTGAGGGCCCTGTTTGTCTCGCCATGTACTTTAAGAGAAGGGCAGGCTTGAGGGCCACATCTCAGGAATACGTCCAGAAGGGAGGAGGGGGAAATGTCTGGCTGGGAGGGGAGTTCGTCTGGTTCAGGGATGAAGTTTACCTCTCATGTCCTTTTCGCGCTCGAATACTACAAAAGCGTAACCTCTGTGAGGCTTCTTTTTCTTGTTAGGCTTCTCATGAGCGTGCGTATCAGTGACGATTCGGATCTAGGATGATGTTAGTATATATGGTGGAAATTTGAGGATGGACTGAACATACGCGCTCAATAGGTCCAAATCGACCAAACTCCTTTTCCAAGTCTCGCTCATCAGCATCATAGCTTAGGCGCGCGACAATAAGGGTCTTGAACGCATCGCCACGGATGTTAGGATCTTCGTTGGGTTTATCTAGTGAGCATGTATTAGCAAAGTGGACAATGGGCAGATGGTCCAGCCGCGGTTCTGCTCACAAAGCATGGGCGCCTCCTTGGCCAACTTCTCAATCGCAGCTTTGTGCTCTAGCTTCTTCCGGTCGCGTCTCTGCAGCCAACTCTCGGTAGGGTGGTACACATCTGTCTCTTTGTATTTCTCGAGCTCGGGGAGGAATTGCGCGACGCCAGAGATGGGCGCCGTTTTGCGATCCTGGGGCGCATGGTCTGGAGGTTCAACCCAGCGCAAGGGTGGTCGCGCCGCGAAGAGCGCGAGAAGATTGGGGGGGAGCTTGTCCGTCATCGAAGGAGGGTTAAATCGTAGCGAATGTCGATAAAAGGAAGGAAGGAATGATGAGCCAGGCAGTAGGTATCTGGCGACAAAACGAAGTCGGTCGGTGACTTGTCGCAGTAAGTATTTGATGAACTGGAAATGGATTACCACCAGGCTCTGAAATTAATAAAGCCCATTCGTGTCGTCGTGAAATTATCTTGGCCACAGGTGCCTTGTGGCTGAGACGGGCATTTCCGCAGTTCTGCCGCTACTGGCGCTAATCCTATTTTGGTCACGTTTCTCGGAAGCTGATTTTCTGGAGATGGTCTCGTCCATAGTCACAACAAATTCTCTCTGGATCAGAGGGTATAGCGGATCGATACAGCTATAACACAATGACCGTCTCAGCGATAAAGCAGGTTGCCAAGAGCCAGGTGAGTACTCACGTCAACGATAAAAACGATACCGACATGTCGGAACTGACTGTCTTTAGAATGGCGTGGGCTCCTTCATCCTTCAGTGCAAGAAGCTCGAGTTATTCTACTGCGACTGGGCTGGCAGTTCTCGAGGCATGAAGTAAGTGCCGGACAACACATATGTCAGTACTCCAAATCAATATTAATTCTTCACAGCGGCTTCATCAAATCCCTCCTTCCCAAGTTCGCTGCCGCCAACCCCCAAGTCGAATTCTCCATCTCTCCCCGACCCGGCAAGCACCCCGTCATGATCGGACACTATATCAACGGTCGTACAAAGCCAGTATGCGTGCGAAACATGTCACCCTACGAGATTCTTCAGAAGGCAGAGCTGCTGCGAGATGCGAGCGGAGAGAAGTTGAGGCGAACCAATAGGGCGGTGACGAGCAGCCAGCCTAGTGTCCGTGGTATTTGGTCTCCTTACCACGGCAAGGGAACGATTGTTTAGAAAGATAGAAGAAGATGGGGTGACTAGGTGGCTTTGTACGTATATATCGGTGTATCTACTTTTGGGAAAGAGGGCTTTGGCATTTGAATTGCGTGGAACGTGTACGATTTAGAAATCGAGTCTTAAAATGACACGAGGAGCGTAAATGATATTCAATAACAATGCGTTATTCTACTAGGTCATCAATATTATTCCTGGGGTACATAGCACATGTGTCGTGGAAGAGAGGCTTGTAAGTATACAATGTTTTATTTCTATTTTTAATTTTTTTACCTCATTCATCGTAGCAACCAATATTGGTAGTGTTTCCTCCCAACATGAAGGTAGCTTATACAAAGAACTCGCTTTTTTGCTTTTAACTGGCTTAAGCCCTGGTAGCGTTGATGATGTCAACAACTAAAGATTGGTCAGTGGTTGTACTCTTGCGGGGACCCGTAGATAACTCATCGAAGGGGACGGGCAGGGAAGACTTACAAGCAGGCTTGAGAGAAGCACCGCCAACCAGGAAGCCGTCAATGTCGGGCTGCTTGGCAAGCTCGACACAGTTCTTCTCGTTGACGCTGCCACCGTAGAGGATGCGGGTCTCATCGGCAACCTTGTCGCTAATACCACGGAGAAGGTCACGGATGGCCTTGTGAACTTCCTGAGCCTGCTCAGTAGTAGCGACCTTGCCAGTACCAATGGCCCAGATGGGCTCGTAGGCAATGACAACGTTGCTCCAGTCAGAGATCTGAGACTTGAGGGACTCGAGCTGCTTGGAGACAAAGTCGATGGTGGTGCCGGCCTCACGGACCTCGAGGCTCTCACCACAGCACCAGATGACCTTGAGGCCGTTCTCAAGAGCGAACTTGGTCTTGGAGGAGACGACATTGTCAGACTCGCCGAGGATGGTTCGGCGCTCTGAGTGGCCGAGAATGGTCCAGTTGATGTTGCTGTCCTTGAGCTGGGAGACGGCGATCTCACCAGTGTAGGCACCGCAGGGCTTGTCAAAGACGTTCTGGGCAGCGACCTCGATCTCAGGGCGAAGGGTCTCGCGGACAAGGGTGAGGTAGAGAGCAGGGGGGGCGACAACGACCTCTATGAGATACTTGTTAGCGGGTGTGAGGTACTTGCGAGTGGGATTCGGTCAAATGGGTGAGATGGAGGGGTAGTAGACAGCGATAACGTACCAGCGTTGGGGTCAATGTCGGCCTTGTTGAGGTTATCGACGATCTCCTTGGTGGACGACTTAGTGCCGTTCCTGTATTTTGGTAAGAATCACCATGGTCAGCTCTGTATGTTTACATGATATCCATATGGCTCAATCCGACAGCTGCGGCTTTTTGCACTTGGACGACATGAGGAGAGGAGGGGTATAGATGATGAGATGGTGGGATGGTGGGGTAGTGGTAATGATAATGATGATTGGAATTGGAATTGGAACTGGTACTGACATCTTGAAGTTGCCACCAACGAAGTACTTGCGAGCCATGATGGGCGAGTTTGGTTGGGTATGAGTTAAGTGGTGGGAGGTTGTTGCGATAATGGGAGTTGGAGGAATAAAGTGGAAGGGAGAAAGGGAGAGAAAGGGAGGAGGAGCAAGACAAGTAAATAAAGACAAGAGGGAGAGCAGAGGCCCAAGAGCTGTTGGTGCACGTTGACGTGGTGTGGTTACTGTGTGGTGGCTCTAGTTTAGCTCCTTCATCATGCCAATGACCGCTGTAGGTCTGTTAAAGCGCTCAGCTGTACGTACTGTAATTTGTATAGTATGTACCTAAGATTATCTCCCATCCACATTGTCGTCAGCTCTGTCTGTCATAATCCTAGGTGGTAGGCACCTACCTGGTTAAGTAAGCTATTTGATTCAGGTACAGGCTCATCTTACAACTTCACCTGAACATCAGGTCATGAATACCATGCCAATAGTCTATCATCACCCAGATACACTATTTTGATATGAACATGCTCTGAATATACATTTATGTCAACAAGATTCATTACTAGATACCGGATACCGGTAGACCTCGGAGCAAAGCAACATCAAACATATCATCGCCCCAACATGCAATGTTTTTATCCTCGGGAGCCCGTACCTTTTGTCCCATCGCACTTCCACCAATTCCCGAGATCATCAGGTCAGATCTCGCAAACAGGCCAAGCTAGAGTGGGCCAAAAACACACTTAAAGAAGACAGCTTCCCTGGCATTGGCAATGTGCTTCCAACATCTTCCACTACAGCAGTAACACAGTAACGAAAATTAAAAAAACCCCTCTACTCTCATCTACTCTACTCTAGTCTTATCCACCTCGTGGGGAATAAAGTGCATCATCATAGGCACCTTGGTCTAAGTGGGAAGACCGTGATGGTCACCTTTACCTAATACATCTCTTGACCTTGCCTACCGCGCCCAAAATGTACTCGATGTCTTTGTTCACGACTGAGCAGGCCCCCCAACACTGAGTACATGATAAATTGTCAGTATTGGTAGTAGCAATACCTATCCTGACCATCATGGTCCGCCCTGCTTCTCCCGATATTTGCACATTTCCCGCTTTCACCGCTCTCTACCTCAACAATTTCACCGGCCACCTCACACCACCAACTCATCACCTTGACCAACCAAGCACAGTCAATTTCAGTATTGATCTTGATAACTTCATACTTCATACTTCCCACTGCCCCGGTCCCTCAGCTGATGTTCTTCGCACAGGCCCCAGTATGTCGAACCATCACTCAATCACTCACTTACACTCGCTATATACATCATGCCATAACGTTCATCCCCAACTATGACCGACGTCTTGCGCATTGCATGTTATGCGTCTCAACATGATCTTCACAGTGACCAAATGGCTTTGCCAAACACTTGTAATTAAATCTATCTACGGACGAAACAAAGAAAATGATATTTAAAACAAAGAACCAATATTCCTCTCCCCCCCCAAAAAAGAAGAAAAAAAACATGTATCTGCTAACCCTCTGGCTGTGTTCAAAAGGTGCTCTGTAGCTATTCAAAATTCTGTCTCAAGAGACTGCATCAAGTGCAATAAACAAGTTCCTCGACCAGCCCTTCTTGGCTTCCCTTCTCCTTCTCGACACGAGGATTGGTATTTTCCTACCTCCCTTGGCTGAGCAAAGAGGTCCTTGCAATCTTCTGAGGTTACGTGCCGTATAACTTCGGCCGTATTATCCGCGAGATTGTGACGTATACGCCTGGACCTCCGACGACATGGTTTTGTGCACGTCGATGACAAGCTTCCCTAGATTGGCATAGCTATCCGGACCCTGCAAAGAGTCACTGGGCTATCTGGGCGCCATTCCATAGGGGTGGGGGGTAGGTAAAGAGCTGAGCTCCGACGGACAGCCTCTCCGAATTGTGCATCGTGCACTTGCACGGCCAACTCATATAGTCTGGCAGCAGATGAAACTCCATTTCAATTCCTAATCATGGGTGTTAGTTTTTTGATGAGTGCCAATGTGATATCTGGACCTACAATTTATTCAACCAGTACCAGCAACAACGTTGGCGGCACCAAGTTCCTTGGTCACCTTCATCATCGCTTCAAGGCGCTTCTGCATGTTGCCGATGTTCTGAATGTTCTGTGCATCGTCAGGCTTGACAAGGCTTCGAAGCATACCCTCGACGGCCTTGTGGTGGTCCATCCAGAGGTCGAGCAGGGGCTGAGTGGTCTCCTTGACCTCCTTGGGGGCGGGCGTGGACTTGACGGCGGCCTTGCGGCTGGAAGGAGTCTGGATCTCGGCAACTTCTGTCTTACGCTTACGTCCTTTGGTAACCTGGGCGGCACCCGAGGGAGGAGAGCCACCAGCACTGCCGTGGTCATTGTGAACTCGCTTCATGTGGTCCCGGAGGTTCCACTGACGAGGGAATCCATTTCCAGGAGCGGCACGCTCGCAACCATCATAGACACAAAGGAAAGGCTTGTCACCATGGCCGTGGAGGCCGTGGGCCTCACGCTCGTGGCGGAGAAGGCAGGCAGTAGAAGAGAACCGGGCACCCTCGCAGGACTCAGCCTTGCAGCGGTAAGGCTTGAGGTGAGAGTCAACAAATTTGCTAGTTTTGTCAGTAACAGTTTCGGGGAACAAGGTCGAGCCATGATTGAGTTGGGCTAGCTTACTCATAGTTGCACTTGAGCTTCTCGGGCTTGTGGTTGCAGCTGTCCTGTCCCTCCCAAGGGCAGTGGTAGAGGCCGTCCTCCTGAGGTGCGGCCTTCTTGTAGAGATCATGGTCTCTGGCCGACTCGCCATCGAGAGTCTGGCGTCTGGTGGAAGCAAAAGCGGGCGGCAAGGCAATAGATTCCTCAATCTGGGGAGAGACCTTTCCGCTGGTCTCGTCGGAAAGGAGGGGGAGGGGAAGTCCTTGGTCAAGGCTGGTAGAATCACACATGTAAGATACTGAACCGAGAGCTTCATCTGAGCAGTGCGGCAATACATACCTGGGAGATTGGCAATGAATCTCAGGAGAGGAGTTGGGGCTCTGGTTGGCAGGAAGCCAGAAGTCTTCAATGGTGTTGGGGGAGGAGGATCGAGAGATAGGGCTAGAAAAGCAATCCCAGGGGCTAGGGGGGGAGTTCTCCAGAAGGCTGACATCAGGGCCGAGCTGCATATGAGCGGGGACAACGTGGAGGGGGTTGGAATCAGGAAGAGAGAACATGGCATCACCAGTGAGACCAACATCCATAGAGTATCCGGGCCAATACATCTGGGTCGAAAGGTTGTCGGTCTCTGAGTCCAGGAGGCATGCATCAATTCCGACCATGGTAGATACACCGGTCTGAGATCCAGTCCTGAGAGCGGCGGCATTACCTGAAAAGTTCATGTTGCTTGACATGTGTGTAGATTGTGATAGTGAAGAGCCATTGGATCTGTTGGAGCTGACCCTGGACATGGCCTGTCCACCCTGGGTAGAAGCAACAGTCCTGGCGGTCCAGTTGTTTCCTTGGGAGTGTAGTCTGGTTCCTCGGGGTGTAGCCTGACCAGAAGTGAAAATGAAATCCTCGGCATCTCCAGAATGGGCTGATCCACTGTCTGAGAAATCTGTGAAGGTCTGTGGTCCTTCTACTGTCGTGGCCCATGACGAACCTGCCAACAGGTCCGACGATGGTTCTGTTTGAGAAGAGAAAGAAAACATTCCACTGTTTGAAGCCAGAGGCTGAGAGAAGCTATAGTCGCTGAGGCCAAGGTTAGTTTGCCATTCACGACTTCATTAAGCGCCAAAACGAAAAGCATAAAAAACATAAATGTCTTGGCTTGGTCAACTTTGATCTGTTCACACCTATTAGTCGATGGGGACATGGGAAGTGGCGGCGGTGTTATACAAACCCAGCTAGATAGACAAGATTATACAATAGACTGCTGGTTAATCTTGCTTGTGTCATTGTCTCCATGTCCATTTGGCTCAATTGTAGTTGATTGATGAGTTGGTTCGGTTGGCCGGTTGTTGATCCAGAGCGTCGAGTCATATCAGATGGGAGATCCAGGCTAAGGAGTGATTTCTAGTCCATGGCATAAGGCTAAGGGTCGAGTGGTCCGTACATGTGAGTTCGAGTTGTGAAATTAACGTATGTCGAGTCGGCTACAGTCATATCCAGGGCAAGTTGAAGGGAAGCAGAATGCAAACCAGGGCAAGATTCCATCTCCAGGGCCATGCATAGTTGCAATGAAAGATCCAGAGTTTGGACAGAATAATCTTAGTCGAATCATTGTATCAAGTCCATTGTGCGGTCGCACAGGCAATCAAATTGGATTGCTATGGCCGTTAGGCCTGACGTGGTCCATTGGTCTCAGTGAATAGGTGGCAGTCCAGTCGAGTATCCAGGATCCAGCTACGGTCCATTTTATCCTTGGTCTGATCCTTGTCCGCGGTCCGTTTCCTTGGTGTTCCAGAAGATCCATACAATAAAAAGAAATCCAGATGGGTACAAAACGGTTGATGCGGGCTGTATTCAATTTTCGACACGGGAAATACTCACTAATCGGCACAAGGCCAGATAGTATATAATATCATGTTTGTTCATGTCCGGGTTCGGACAGATCCATTTGAAAATCCTGGAATATAATCAAGGTCGAAAGCCATCCACGGAAAAGATATGGTCCATTGATCCGGGAATGAAGAGTCCATGGAGTATTCTGGGGCGTTTCATAGAGCGATATCCGTTCGAGAGAGAGAAAGACAGTGAAGCAAGAGCATACATTATTGAAGAAGACAACATGACTAAAAAAGCAGAATGCGAAGCCTCCCAGGGAATGAATAAAGAAAACAGTACCTGGACAGAGCGTGAACCTCATCGAGGTCGGCAGAGTTCTTGAAACCTGGCATAGTGGCCGGCTGTGACACAAGGGCAACAGTCATGATATCCTTGGAGTTGTGGAGAGCAAATTGGCTCTGTTGATCTTGTGAGATCCAGCACTGAATGTTGGCTTGCAACTTCAGGCGAGTGACAGCAACGTCTCGATGTTGTGATTGCTGGTGTTGTTGTGGTTTTGCTGTGCGACAGTGATTCTTGGGTAACCTTGTTTGTATTTCCTTTTGGAAATGAACAAGAGCAAGATGGTTGAAGGAGGCAAACAGAGCTATCGGGAAGAAGTTGTCTAGGTATGGAGGCAAAAAGAAGACAAGTTGGGCAGAAAAGAGTCAGGTTGGGCTGTAAGGTGAAGGATCAGGAAGGAAATATTGGGCGACGAGGGATGCTGCGGGTTTTATTGTCGTCGAGGCCTGACGACCTGCCTGGAAGAGACAGGTTCCACAAGGGAAGACAGAGCGAATGCCAATTAAAAAAAGTACCGCCAGTGCCGGGTTTGTGACACCGGCCGCAGCAGTGAGCTGGCCGTCTGTCATTTCGAATTGCACACGGTCAATGTGCTGCGTGGTTTTGCAGGGGTCTGCAGCAGAGGGATGGGCCAAAAGTCAAGGGGACTGGATAACTTCCTTGATTTGAATTGAGCTGGGGTGTTTTGGCGTGAGTTGGGAGGGGGGTCCTGGTGGAGAGAAGGGCCGGTCGCCGTCCTATCACTGATGTATCGCGTGAAAAAGGGAGGGATTATGGCTGTTGGACAACGCATCAGTGCAGCCGACGAGCGCAAAAGCAAGGTTGGAATGGATGCAATGTGATGATACTTGCGTCTTGTTACAACTAAGTGTGTGGGACAAGAGAAAAGATGGAAGGAAAAAAGGGGGTTGGTTCAGAGAGATTTCTTGTCATTCTCGTGTTAATCTTGTGAGATTTTTCTTCTTCGTCTCTGACAATTTGAGTTTGCATTAACTGACATTATAGGCGACGATCTTTGTCAAGCGAGATGGCTGGGCAAGGTCCGTGGTTGGAAACCATTCAGGGTCACTGACTAGCTGGTGTGTTTTGGTCCTGACGATCCCTCGTCATCTTCTATGAAGAGATGAAAGGATAGACATGAACGGCATCAGCCGTCCGTCCACGCCCATATTGGTATCTCTCCTGATGTCTCACGGAGTCGCGGGTAGAGAGAGAAATAATGCGACATGACCGCTTTGCTCGGCCAGCATCATCATGCATCGCCCGGTCAGCAAGGTGGACTGCATCAAGAGTCGTTTTTTACCAACCATATCAGCCAAAATGAACTAAGATGCAACCAGCGGCACACCGAGTGTGAATAAACCACAGTATGCGGGTTTCTTGGCTCTTGATTGCTCAGAGAACAGCATAGTGAAGATGGATGCCTCTTTGTCTCCATGAGATTCCTTTCCATGAAGCCAACTGGGTCTGCCAACAACACAACTGCAACAAACCGGGTCGCGGATGAAACTAGCGATTCGCTGAGGTCAAGTTAATTGTGACACATAATGGCGGTCAACGTGAGCCGTGGGCGTGAGCGAGCATCAAACAGGAGAGCGTATCATCATGAGTATCTCAAAAAGCGACAGATCAGAGGGAGGCCGTCACGGAGGGCAAAAAAAGGGAAGAAGAAGAATAAACAGGATGAGTTGGCCAGAAAATGAGACCAACAAGCGTCAACTGATACTATCAGTCTGTATCATGATGCGCGCTGGGACGAGTGTTGTGTTGATGACTCGTGAAGTCTCTTACAGTCGTTGGTTGATTTGCTGCTTCCTGAATTTTTTGGATCTAATTTTTAGGGTTTTGCTTGATTTTTCCAGCGAAGTCCAGGCGTGGCAGGTTGGTTGGGTTGGACAGAGCTTCCTTCCCACTTTAACGGCCCAGGCCGTTTTCCCTACCCGCGCGCCATCTGTTGGTGGCTTGTTGGTGTAAGCGTGGGCGTGAGCGTGGGCGTGAGCGTGGGCGTGAGCGTGAGACGTCCAGACTGGACAACAACCAACCACTGAGACCCTTCATCACCAGCACAAAGCGACATCGACATCACCATGTAGCTGCCTGTTTCAATGAGAGAGTGAGCACAAGGGTCGCCAAAAGAACAAGAATAGAGGGAAGCGAGAAAAGTGCACCACAAGCTAAAACAAACAAATCTGACATTTGATAACCTGAATGACACAGCCAAGCACTGATAGCAGACCTGACTTGATCGCCAGCCTCACCACTCGCTCGCTCGCTCGCTCATTCACTTTGAACGTCAGAGAACAGATTTCCACTGCGGCTAACGCATTGTCTGGATTCGACCGTCTCATCCATCGCTGACACATTAGGAATTCTATTTCTACCGTAGTCTATGTGGTCTAATCATAATCAACCTCCGTTACCGATGGGTATATCACACTCTCGACACTCGCTGCCCCAAACACAGTCGCGTGGTTCCACAACTCCTCAAATCCCCAGTCAGTCTCGCTATCGATTGGTCCCATGATTCCTGATAGCATTGCTCTCGCTGCTGGCCAGCTCCCGAGACCAAGCTTATGGCTCACCAATCTTATCTTATCGTTGTATACTCCTCTCCATTTAGCCAGCTGCCTTTCCTCAACCTGATTACTTGCCCGTCCCGTTGCAGCGATTGCCGCCCCAAACATGACACACCATAGCCACAAGGGCTGTGTCCAGGCGCTTGACTCGAGTGTCTCTTCGCCCGCATTGACGTCGTCGACCAGTTGTTCAAGAAGCCAGTCCGTCAACGTTGCGTCGAAGAAGCTGTGTCCTAACTCCGAGCACAAGTAGAAGAAAGTGGCAATGAAGCTTGTCCTGCTACTCTTAGGGTCTCCATTCAAGATGCGCGGGATGTACTGGGCCGGTGTGAACTCCCTTGATATCTCATAGTTGAGATTCAAGTCTTTGGTGTGGTTTTGCCAAAGGCGAGCGGCTTGAGTATCTCTATCTTCCCACCAGCCATATCGTGGCGCCTCACGAGGTGGTAATGATGAGATATCCCATATTGATGCAAATAGGAGTGCCATGATGGTAGGTTGGTATTCCGGTACATTGACGAGTTTACCTGACTTGCCATTACGCAGTCCATTTGCAATCCTGTTTCCAAGTCAGCCTCTGTGTTGAGTTCTACCATCGACTTAGCGATCGCTTACATTTTCAGCATTCTCTGCGGTAATGTTGGCGCAGTGTCAGTGGGACTCCATTCTCGGACAGCTGATTGGATCCCCTTCAGATGCCTTGACGAAGCGTCAAGCTCTCCAATAGCACCCTACAACTTTATGTCAGCGATCTCAGTCTCAACGTAATGGGAAAGCTGATCGAGTCCCACCTCAGTCAAAGCAAGGGCCGATATGGCCAACATGGTATCTCCACTCTGTGCTGTCTCTTGATGCTGAAGTTGTTCTCTTGCAAATTGGTACGTTGCGGCCTTGTGGTACAGGAATGGAATCCTAACCTCATCCATTGAACCTGTCACCCAGGCCCATTGACATGCCGACAGCATCAGACACATATGCATGTATCCAGGGTTCTCAAATGACTTTTGTATTCTATATGGACGTTAGCTGGGTTTCTATAACTGAACCTTGCACGAGGTTCTAGGATATCAGGTTACCGCACGCCGAGGACTCCAATTCCCTGGGGATGGCTCTTTGACCCCACACGGCATATTGCGAGACTATAGAATTATTTTTATTAGCGGAACTTGCGGTTGAGATCAAATATTTTGGTGTGTTGCTTTGGCAACTCACAGTGGCGCAGAAGCCGCTTTGATGGTTCTGGAAGGGCATCAAACGAACCCCCAACATAGGAGTTGAGGGCATTGATCAAGGCGGGAGTTGAAGTCTCTGCCACAGCCACCTGAGATTCTGCCGATCCGGGGTAGCTGCTGCTGCTTCCACCGCCATCGTTGCTGGATGAAGAGGGTGAGCCTACTTCAGTCGACGGAACCGCCGGTCCCGAAGTGGGATAAATGCACTCGCTCCCTGTCTGGAGACAACTCTTACTGGGTTACCAAAAAGCACTTGTCAGCCTTGTACTCCTCTTCACAGATGCTATCAAACTTGACGTGATGGCACAAACCCGGTGCAAGGGTACGTCCAGGCAATGAGTTGCTTCAGTTGTGAATTGCAGAGCTTTGCGAGAGTCGCATATAGTGACGAAAAATGACATGACAAAATGTTCTATTCAAGTAGTGAATGGGGTGTAGAAGCAAACATACCAAAGTGGTTTCTGTTCATCACAACGAACATGTCTCCTCTTGCAAGTCTGACATCCATTTTTGCTCCGCCGATGAAATCTCCTCTTTCGATCTTTTGGCGGAGCCATATTCTCTTGTCCTCCGTCCTTGTTCTTGCCTGCTAGCGTAACAGGAATTGTTTCTCCCCAAGGTTGTCGTTTACCTTGTTTTGGGGCTCTCGTCTAGATTGATCACCAGGGGCATGCAATGCAGGATCACAGCACCCACATTCTGGTTGGAAGCTCGTCTATGTAATAAGGAATTCACAGCCCGCAGCTCTTGGGGGTAGACGACGAATAATATCTGCAAAGACACGACAGAATCTTTAAGGGGATAAATAAAACGGATAAAACGGTTGAGCGGACAAGCCACCAGAAACAACAGTTCGTATTGTTGCTGGGATGATGGAATTGTTCAACCCTCAATTCTTCATTCAGGGTGCAAGGTGCAGGAACAAAGTCCCTCCAAGGGGTGTAGACGAACTGTGCAGTTATCCAATCAAATTGATTGCTTGTGCCGTAGCCCCAGCCGCTTGAACATAGTGGCGTTCAAAAGGATCGGATTTCTGAGAGGACGAGTTGGGGTGAGATGATATTAATGTGGAAGGGCGGCCGCTTTTTTCTGAAAGAACAGCATTGAGTTCTTTTTTCGTTTTGCGCCTTTCTCTCAGAGATCGGCATAGCAATGGAAAGTCCGTAAGTTAACGCTCACGCCGTATGTGCGCGAATTTCTAGCTCAAATTGCAATTGCGTTCAAAATAGACGTTTCATGCAAAGGGGGGTTTCTCTGTGAGGTTTTTGATTGCTGTAGTCCATCAGACCAGATACATGTCATGATTGAAGCATAAGATTGCGCTTTTGATAACATCCCAACTTGTTTGCTTCTTTCGGATTGAGATTGGAATTCCAGGGCCAACAAAATAGCCCCATGTCGTCTTCGATGTCCCTGCTTAGCAGCTGATGTATCAAAAGATATGCATAATTGAGATAACCGAGATTGAACAAGAAAGCTGAATTGCCTCATTCCCGGCCATATCCCGAAGCAACTACTGTTTTGGGTGACATCAAGACGATTAACGCCGAAGCTCGCCCGTTACATAGTCCCGGGTCGGCCGCCCGTTGGTGGCCGTGCGACGGGTTGGCGGAGGTTCGGGCCGGAGAGTGGATCTCGGGAGAGATGGGATGAAGGCCTTGGAACGTCGGGAGTTTGTTCCAGGCGGCGGGGCGCAGGTTGCTCTAGAAATAGAATGTTTCGAATCGAGTCTTAAGGATGAGACCTTGCTAGATGATTATAGGATGGGAAAAAAGATAAGGCAGAAGGATCTTGTGTGGCACAGATGCATACCAAAGATAAGACGGGTGATTCCACAACTCAGCTGGCCATCAGTTAGCTGACTGGCAAATATGGATGGCTTCCTCATCATCTAATAGAAACCTCTTAAAAGAAACAGCTCCGGGATGTTGATTCAATGATTCTTATGCTTGTTCAACGATGGTGCGATACAATAGTAGTATGATGTGATAGGCGCAGCTAATTGTTTTTCGACTCCCAGCTTCGAGTCAATAAAACAACGCGACTTGTTGCTATTTCGTCGTGTATTTCTGAGTTTATCACCCTTCACCAATGAGAAGTGATGTATGTCAGCATCAGATCAAGGGCAGAGAACAAGATGACTGGTTAACACAGATAGCCTGATTTGTACGCAAGAATTCAGGAAAGTCATTGAACATCTTGCTTGTTTTGTCTACCTACTAAAGCTGTGTCATGACCTCCTACAGGGTAACGTTATCTAATTACAAGTGGGAAGTAGTCATCGTGCGAAAGACAATAAAGACAGAAAGAACGATCAAGGAGTGGATAGAACCAGAAAAGCAGAGGAACTACGTCACGTTTCGATTTATTATGCGCGTGCTCAGATGGTCACATGCATGTGCATGTTGAATTAATCACCTTGTAATTATAGAAGGTGGACTCCTTTCCTGTGCCCTGACAGGAAAGTGCCAATATTTATTCAGGTGCCTACCTCCAACTTACTCACACTTGTTAACTTAACTTGACTACCTACCTAATGTGCTATGTTGAACAAAAGGCAGCCTTGCCCATGGATTTGCTCAGATTCCGACTTGAAAACGCCACTACTTCAAGTTCGGGGCCTTAACTTTCAAGATATCGCCACGACCATGGTCGTTGTTTTTAAATATCATGCATCGCGGCCCTACTGTGTCCAGTAAGTCCTGACAAGGCAAAATCCAACGACAACAACATCCAGACGATAAACGCCTCAGTTCCGACCACTAGACTAGAATACTCCGTGCGCAACATCGATCACAAGCGTCAAGACCAGCAGCATCTCGTATGCTTTGTGTCAGCAGCCCGCCTCTCTTTGATTCACGGTACAGCACAATTCCGGGACTACATGCGACGCATCGCAAACCAATAGAAGTTACTGACGCGATCATACCTATGGCCAATTTAACCGACGTTGGGCTGTGATGCTTGAAGTTGGGGCTTGTCAACATACCCACAGCGGAGTTGATGCCATCCCACGCAGACCTCCAATTGCATCAACGTCAGACCATGGTGTCGTCAATCTGGTTTCTTGACAGCTTTCTTGTGGGAAACCGCCGAGTGACTACTTGTAGATAGCACGACGCACACTCACATAGTTGGACCGTGCGTGTGTATGCTTACGGATCTTTCACGTCCAGCCTGTCTGTACCGCCTTGGAATCTGTTCAGTGTCGAAGCCCTGATGATTCGCGAAACATAGCCAGATATTAGGCTCTCAGCAGCTCGCCTCGCCCCGCGCTCAACCAAAAATGGACCATTTGAACACTGCCGAAAGCATAGCTCATTGGCCTGGTTCTCACAGTACCCGCTCGCTTCGATGCTTGACAGTTTGATGTGTGGTCACCCAAAACAAACAATGCACGCCATCCGAGAGCCTGGCAGACGGTTAGATCTTACAACTGGACACTGACTAGCCCAACCGGGTGGTGGTTATTGGTGGGCATCAATTCAAGTCCTACTGTATTGGGTGCTGTTGGTTTAGGATCGCCCAAACGCCTCGGTGCCCGACCGCTCCCCAAATGTCGTTCACCATCCCACCATTGACCGCTCCTCAGCATTCCAGGAAGTCCCCTGTTTTCCATCTCACTTCAAGGACGTACCATCTTGACCTGAAAGTTGGCTGTACCTTTTGGGCAACAACGTCAAGGCCCAATTGATACCAACTCAGCCAATTCACCCATCGCGGTCAAGTGTTTGAATTTTGAGCCTGCCATCCTATTAGGCTAAGTACACGCACTTATGTCCACTACAGGGTACGTGAAGTGCGCTGTCGGAAAGCTCTCCAGTAACTCATCCTAGCTGTTAATTTAAATCTAAGCGCGGTACTATTTTACTAGGCCTGACAGCACAACCTATGATTTACCATGGGGCTAGGCTTCTAGAATGCTGGGTGGTGACCTGCAACGTTGCGCACACACAAGACAAAGCAAGACAGAATAGGATAAGGCAGGGCAGGGCAGGGCAAGACAATAATCATTCGAATAGTCGATTCCCAAAGATATCCACCTTCACACGAGATCTCATGGGGCCCGCTCCAAAGCAGTGGGTTGTCTTGTGTGCTGCCAAACCATTGAGCAATCGTCTCCAACCATCAGGAGTTTATGGGGCGAATTCAGCGCAAATCTTGCCAAAAGAGAGTTGGTTTTTGCTTTATGCCTGGACCCTGTCGACCTTCGCTGCTAGTTAACGGGGTATGTTGTCTAACGTGTTCATTATCACTGTGACCGTCGACCAGGGTCTGTCCTGTTGAATTACACCCCATCATACTGGCAGCCTCACGAACGAACATAAATCGTCCCTACTCCGGGCTTTGGGGCACATCAATTACTCGTTACTCGTGCCAACACAAACGGCTCATTCCTCAGACCAAACAGTGACTGGTTCTCTGACAAGAAACATCCCGGAAGTCTTCCACTTTTTAATTTCAAAGTGACTTCTTTTTCCACCCGTTATTCTGTCCTTATACCCAAAGGCAGCGGAATGGCCATTGCAGTCTGATTTAGCTGCTTGATAACCAGGTCACACCGCCTTGACACGTCTGCCCAGAGATCCCGAGGAAACCCATTACCGTCCAGAGAACCCCTAGCTACCGTGGATTCCCCAGGAAGCATTGGAGCCAGCCTTTTGGAAAACCAAGGATCACAGTCCAGGGACCCATAGTGTGCAGTTGTCCGTCGAAGTTAGTCCTGTTTTTTTACTGGAACCCGAGGTTGGGGCCCGTTGGTTTCTTCAACCTGTGGACTTATTCTTTATCAGCCGCAAGTCTCGTCGAGTCTTGTCGAGGTAAACGCCGCGGATTCCTTTTTTCTTCTTCTCCAGAATGAGCCAGCAAGGCATGGCCCAGCCAGAGTATGCTTATAGATCCTCCGCCATGTCCAACGGTCCCTGGAATCCCACTCGAAGGTGAGAGAGTTGTATTTTCTTGTCTGGATGCCGGAGTTTAAGAATGTGGGTAGCTAATAGACAAGCAGCTCATTTACCGACTCCGCGGCACATGGAGCGTTCGACAATGGATTCTACTCAGCTCCAAGGTATGTCAAATCTCGACATAGCTCCTATTTGGACATTTTAAATAACACTCATTCTCCCCAAAGTGCCAGTTATTCTGCCAGCTCATACAATCTAGCAAATGGCGGTATCCCTGCGGCTATGAACGGCCATGTATCGCGAGCTGAGCCCATATACCCTCCTGGCTTGCCGTATGCCAACCGCCCTCCGTCAGGTTCTTATGGAAACCCGGTAGGCCATGGGTCGTACAAGGGCTCTACACCCCAGCAGTGGGATATGCAAGAACGACACTCTCCTGCTGATTCAGTGGACGATATCATCGCCTCTCCCAACCTATCCGATTACTCTTTGGACAACGGTATCAACGCCCCGACCTCGGGCGGAAAGTCGAAAGGGAATGGAAAAGGCCGATCGCAGCGACGTCCATCGAACCGAGACGAATTCGACGGCCCTCACCAGTTTTTGCAACGTCCTCCACAGGATGTTGTTGCCATGCAGGATCGAGAACTACCTCACCTACCTACAAACCTTCACGTTCAAGAACAGGACAGTGTTCTCAGTCAAGTCAACGACCGGTTATCACAATGCGCATATGACTTTGTTGCCAAGTACCAGTTTCCGATTCCTCTGACCCAGGATATGAGACCTGTCGAACGACCGCAGGACCGAGAATGGACTGAGTGGGTGTATCTTTTGAAGCGACTAGCAACAAAGCGACGCATCCCAGCCCGAGTCCTCTACAATGGGCAGATTAAGCAGTTTGTTACCATCCTCGAGAACTCTCTCGAGATGAGGCACGCTGCAAAACATCAGAGTCGTCCGCTGAAAGACGACCGCAACATCCTTCAGTTGATTTCAGCCGGTATTCAGGTTGCCAAAATTCTGAAGGATGCATCGGCCATGGACTATCTAGACCGATTATACGTTTCTACAGAGAAGCAGATTCAAGACCGTGCAGCTACACGATACCGACCTTGATGACGGCTTCATACCGAGTCATGCATAACTCGAACGTTTTGAGAGAAAGAAGAACAAGATGATGATGATGATGATGACATTTTGCGGTGGGATAAGATTATGAGCCGGCAATGAACACGGCGCAAAGAGAAAAACAGGCTTACTCTGAAGTACAACCCCAACCGAGGAGGCAACATGAGAACGGATTGTGAATGATTAATGGTTTCTTTGTTATTATCTTTTTTTGTCAAATTCTGGGCGGACACTCTTTGGCGGTTTTATAGGAGCATGCAATATGTCCATTGGTTCCTGACTAGGAGTTACGACCTTGTCGTTTCTGGGTTGGGATGTCGCTGCTTCAAGTGCGTCGGGCGTTTTGCATTCTGATGATTTTGGGGAGCAGTGTCTGCCTTCTTAACTGTTACTTTATGTTCCGTGCTGTTGCTTCTGTCATCTTTCTTTATCAGATGCCCGTGGATTGAATAACAGAGAAGACTTCAACTGCATATTCGATTCGTATGAGAGAGATTGGGCGCCAGAGAGTTTTACCAACTGTGTCACGTCTATGGTTGATGTGCAGTTCAAGGCTAGGGTGGTGTTATTGGGCATCAGTTATTTCCCTCGTTGTCAGTGGCTGAAGGCAGAAGCTGGGGCCTGCCAGAACGTGATGGCGATGTTGGGCGCCGAGAAGCCATGGAACCTACAGTCGGAAGAAGCATAGTCGCGTGACTGATGTAAGCGTCAGCATAAGAGAAAATGGAAGACGTGTGCAGAAGGGTGTTTCAAGTGTCGTGTTTGGGTGGGTTGAGATGCGCCTGAAGTTGAGCGAAGAAGGCGACGATTTGATAGCCAATGACGGTAGTGCTATGGGAAGCACACCGAGTCGCATGGTTCTGTGACTATATGTATATCGTAAGTTGACAGAGCGGTCATGCTCATCATTTGACATAAGCGTGAATTGTTGGAACATAGGTTGATTGTGATTGCAACGATCAATACATAGCTCCCACCCCTCAGGACCAGTCTCCCTACGAGCGAGTCACTGCTTAATAATAACTACTATATTGCTACTATTGAAAGAGAGCCAGCAGGTCTATAATTATTGACACATAAAAAATTGACTATGTATTCCATACAATCAATGTACGAGAGCATTTACTGGAAGTCCCTTCACTCCCGCGGGGTAAAGGACCCATGAACATACACTTGCAGCACAGACAGCAACTCATATGTGTGAGTAAACACTGACAATCATTCAGAGGTTTCTGTTGGGCTGGAATTTATAATCTGGCTTCATATATACAACAATATGATCTGTCCCGTTGCACGATGCATGAGGCTGAGTTGAGGCCATAAATATGCAAGACTCTACGAGAACTGCTATCCAATTGCGGGAACTCACGATCATGCCTAACTTCGGTACTGACTACGAGACATCTTCCTCGTAAGCAGGGCGTCATGATTGTTACTGCCAGATAATGGCCAATGTATATCATGAGTTCTCGAAGTGTTTTGTCCCTCATCTTGATTTATCATGACAGCAATTTTTTTTTTCTTAATTCTGGTCTTTACTGCTGACATACTACTACCCCATATGGTTTAGCATCATAATGAAACATTCCGAGGAGCAGTGAACATGTGCAGGAATGACTGGCCAGCAGTCAGTGCTGTCTGGCAGATGAGCTAGGTATAAAAGGTACTTGCTCTGTCGCGTGCTCCTGCAGGGACTGTACAAGTACCCCTCCCTCGATCGCCTTTAGCGTCCTCACGTCTATGCCATCAATTTCGGTGGCCGTTTGGGTTTAGCGTACTCATACTGGGATGGTTCAATCAATAGAAGCTCGACTGTTGATGCAGGCAATAGCAAGCCCACCCCCACTGGGAAGGAACCCCCAGAACGTCGACCGAGAGCAGAACAGGTGGATGTATCTCTGACTTCTTTTTTTTTTTTTTTTTTTTTTTTTTTTTTTCTTTTTTTTCTTTGGTAGTCTTCGGTCAGGAGTGGCTTTCTCGTCATTTTT
>JABGLY010000030.1:0-32118 GCA_013623525.1 Fusarium dimerum
TATCAGTGGCCAAAATTGCAACCGTGACGTTAAATCGGCGCGGAAACTACAGCGGAGACTTTGAAACTCGCCGCCAGAGTCGCCCCGGAGCGGACCATCGACCCTTGTCATAAAACAAGATGATAATTATTTAAGATGTAGGTCACCTTCACCTCTAAAAAAACACTCCGTTTTCCAGTATATCCACTGTTTGGCTTTAATTCAGTATTTCTTTTATTCTTCTGGCCATGGGTGTATTGTGCTGTGCGAGACCAACTGGGGGCGACGAGTCTCATCCATCATCACCCCCCGAACGTCAAGACGGACACGGGCATGACCATAGCGACCATGAGCACAATGCTCAAGATCATGAAAATCACGATCACGATACTCATGAGCACGGAGGATGCTGTGACGACACCCCTACCGACGACGGCCCCGGCCATGGAGGATGTTGCGGCGACTCCCACTGCGATGACTCGAGCATCGTGTCGGAAGCCTCGACTTGTTGTGGAAGCGAGGAACGCTGCGACGGTAAGCCCATGCACTCCTCTTCCACGGTTAATGACCCAGCACTCTACGAGGCACTGCTTTCTAACTCTTGGATGCAGAAAAGTGCATCGAAGCCGTTGCAGCTTTCGAATGCGGAAAGGTTTGCCATGACGACCCGGGCCATGAGAGTAAGTCTGCCCTGTCATATACACCATTAACCTTGATTCCTGACTGAGTCCTAGAATCCTTGGACCATCCTCACGAGCACGAGCATGGCAACCACCAGGCTGGATCTGCCTGCAACACACACCTCCAAGCCGCCTTCGACCAGTACAGCAGTTACCTCGAACAGCTCCGCTGCATCTGCCGCAGCGTCATCGACCAAGGCGCGGCCTCGCTCGACACCTGCTGCATGGGCAACCAGTCGAAAGCGGTAAAGGCGAAGAAGAACAAACATTCGAGATCGGGACAGAAGCATGTTGGAAACAAGGGTAAGCAGAGCCGGGCCGCGATACCAACCTTTACGCCATCTGGGAGCAACGCCAAGCAGGGCGTCAAAGGTACTGGCTCTGACCCTGAAAAGCCCAGCGATATCGAGATTGTCGGTTTCCTGGTCAGCGGCATGGACTGCACCAGCTGCGTCGACAAGCTGATGCGCGTCTTTGGCACAATGACTGGCGTGAGCCGGCCTCAAGTCAACTTCGTCATCGGCAAGGGCGAGGTCGACATCGACACCTCCATCACGAGCGCCGACGAGGTCCTCCGCTTCGTGTCGACAGCCAGCGGCTTCTCGCTCAGCAAAATCATCGGCGGCGACTTTTTCTTGGATATCTTGACCTCGCCTGCTGAAGGGAAGCGACTCGCTGCTGAGCCGCCTCGTGGAGTGACGGACGTCCAGTCGCTCGACAAGAAGAACGTGCGTCTTGCCTATGACCCAAACATTGTTGGAGCTCGCGATCTCTTCGCCCTGGTCGAGGGCCGCTGCGAAGGGCTGGCTCAGCCGCGTGGTGATCCCCAGCTTGAGAATAGTCGCCGTCGTCTCTGGGACCAGTTCATCAAGACCGCCCTGGCCGCTGCTCTCACCGTCCCCGTTGCAGTGCTCGCGTGGGGAGACCATCTCGCAAGCAAGAAGACGGGAGGCATCATCTCTCTCGTCCTCGCTACTCTGGTCCAAACTATCGCCATCTCCGAGTTCTACCGCCCGGCTCTATCCGCGCTTTGGTACAGCCGTGCCGTCGAGATGGACATGCTCGTGGTTATGAGCATCACGGCGGCCTACGTCTACTCCGTCATCGCCTTCGGCTTCGACATGGCAGACAAGCCGCTGGATGAGAAGCAATTCTTCGAGACGAGCACGATGCTCATCACGTTGATCCTCGCTGGTCGCCTCGTCGCCGCATTCGCCCGCGTTCAAGCCGTTGCCGCCGTGTCGTTGCGATCGAAGCAGAACAACACCGCTGTGCTTGTCTGCAAGGATGGCGACCGCGATATTGACGCTCGGCTGCTCCAGTACGGCGATCAGTTCAGGGTTCTTCCGCATTCGCGTGTCCCCACCGACGGCCTGGTCGTTTCCGGGACAAGCGAGGTGGACGAGTCGATGCTCACGGGTGAAACTCTGCCAATTGTCAAGAAGAAAGGCGATGCGCTGATCGCCGGCACTGTGAATGGCGATGGCACCGTCACTGCTCAGCTCACCCGCCTGCCTGGGAAGAACACAGTCACAGACATCGCCCAGCTCGTCGAAGAAGCTGCCAACTCCAAACCAGAGCTGCAGGACCTCGCCAACAAGATTGCCAGCTGGTTCGTTCCCGCCATGGCAGTCGTCGCCGTCCTCGTCTTCGTCATCTGGATCCCTGCGGGAATCAAAGCTCTCGACTACAGCGCTGGGAAAGGTGTCGGGAATGCCATCACATACGCTGTAGCTACGCTCGCAGTCGCATGCCCCTGTGCGCTCGGCCTCGCGGTCCCCATGGTTCTGGTTGTTGCTGGTGGCATCGCAGCCAAGGGCGGCGTCATCATCAAGTCTGCTGACACTACCGAGGGTGCTCGGAAGACCACCGACGTCGTCTTTGACAAGACGGGAACCATCACTGAGGACGAACTCGCCATAGCTGAGCAGGTTAACCTGCGAGGCAGTGAAGAGGAGAACCTCGCTCTGGCCAAGTCTCTTGTTTCTGGCGGCAGGCATCCAGTCTCTGCCGCGGTTGACAAGTACTTGGACCAGCAGGCTGTCAAGGCCGTGTCTGAAGTTGCCAACGTCCGAGTTGTCCCTGGCGCGGGCATCGAGGCAGACTGCAAGGACTTGAGTCTTCGAGCTGGGAATGCTCGCTGGACAAGTGCCGACTCCGAGGCGGAGGTGGCTCGTCTCCAACATGCTGGCCTGACCACTCTTGTCGTAACTCGCGATTCGATCCCTCTTGTGATCTTTGGCCTCACCGTCAAGATTCGACCCGAGGCTTCACGCGTCATATCCGAACTCAAAGCCCGTAACATCGCCGTCCATCTCGTGTCTGGAGACCAGACCGAAGCGGTCAAGGCAGTTGCCGACGCTGTTGGCATCCCGCCCGAGAACGTAGCTGGCGAGCGGACTCCCTCAGAGAAGCGCGACTACATCTCTTGTCTCATGGAAGATAAGACCAAGTACGTCCTGTTCTGCGGAGATGGCACCAACGATGCCGTTGCTGTCGCGCAAGCCAGCGTCGGCGCTCAGATGGGCGGCGGCCTCACAAGCAGCGACGTGACACAAGGCGCGGCCGATGTGGTCCTGATGAACGGCCTCGAGGGGATTCCGTTCCTCCTCAACGTCAGTAAGGCCTCTTTCCACCGGATGGTGTTCAACTTTGTCTGGTCTGGCATCTACAACCTTCTCGCTGTTACCATGGCCAGCGGCGCCTGGGTTAAGTTCCGCATCCCGCCCGCATACGCTGGATTGGGCGAGATGGTGAGTGTTGTGCCTGTCATTCTCGCTGCCGTCTCTATGTTGCTCTTGAAGCTTCGGATATAGAGGTGTAGAAAGTGTGAAAGAGGAAACTATACATCTTCTTCTATCACGTAGGACTCAGTCCCCTCCCGAAACAGATTCATCCCTTCACTCGTGGTCATAGTCCCTTACAAGTGCATGCCAGATGAGATGGCTGGTTCCTCATTTCCCACCGATAACAACGGTATCATCCTCAATTAAATTCAGGGAAACTCATCAATGAGCACCTTTGGTCCACATGGATCAACCAGTGGCCCACTTCCCCCATCAACAATCTTGTGTCTGGAATCAGCGTACCCGTGAGCGTAGACACCCAGATAGGGGGCAGTAGTCTTGTAGAAGGCGCCCCGAACCTCCCCGTCTTCATTTTGATCCCTGTATAGTCGGCGGAACCATAGATACAGCCGTGGGTAGTCGTGACGGATCGACTTTTGGTTGCACATGAATACGGTATAATAGGCGACGTCGAATCGCTCGATGGTGATGAACAGTCGCACATCAGCCTCGGTGACAAAATTGCCCAAGACGTATGGTTCGCCATGGGCTAGCAGGAGTGTTGAAGGTTCATGAGGATCGCTCGTTTAGGGATACAATCAGTTTTGGGGAGCTGCAGGAGATGGCCCAAAGATGCCTAGAGGCACCGGATGGTGGAAAACAGGAAGAGAAAGCTGGCTTAGGAGACTGCAAGGCTACGAGCACCTACTCGACAGATCAAGGACTAGCTCTCCCAGTGACGACGCAGTTTCTGTCGCAGATATCTGTGAAGGCAGGCAAAGCAACCGACAACAGGAGAAGTTGTGGACGGCTGTTGAGTCCCAGTGCCTTATAATAATTCCCTCGGGGCATAAAAGCGAAAGATGGCTCCAGAGGTTGCCTTGTATAGTAATTCAACCGTCAAGCGAGCAAAGCAGGAGTAAACCCAAGTCTACCCAGATGCTTCATCAAGCCCAGTTTCTTGTGCGCTGTGGCTGATTGAGTGCTTGTATAGCCTCGGCCAGATGTATTGCGCGGATGGGTGCTTGGGGTTCTGAATCGCTCGGATGGCGGCCTGGTTGTGGGTGAATATAGCGCACTTGCCGGGGGTGATGCCTCTTTCATGCACATCGAGTACTATTTGCAATGCTAGGACTAGTCCCTGAGCTCTGCTGCATACACCCGTGGAGGTGTCGGAATACTAACCGCTTCGTGCATATGCCATTGATCTGGAGCGCAGGTTAATGCCAGGACCGCACCAGTCCCAGGGTAGCAATGTGACCTCGATAAATCGCCTTCCTCAGATCCCTGTTTATGCCCTGGTGGAGATTAGGGGTGAGTGATATATGATTAGAGGCAGGTCAGCACCGTCGAACCTCACAATTCCGTGAGATTTACTAGCACCGGTGTGCTAGCACAAATTCTGCGCCAACACATGGATGCTGGCTCACGCATGCTCACAGATTGACCCTGGCGCACCAGGGCCAGAACAACATGGTTGACGTGAATGTGTTAGCGCATATGGTGCATAAAGGGTGTGTGCTAGCGGGCATTACAATCTGGCCTGAACCTATTGCATATCTGTTTGTATCCACCGCCTTTACCATCTGGAGAAAGGCACAACGCAGAATACACACACATGTCAGAGAATTATGGGGACAACCACGGGGAGGTGTTGATGTATGATTTGATCCAAAATGCGACAAGTGCAGTGACCATCAACCCCGCTCACCGCTTCCCCGCAGGAAGCCTACTACGACTACGTAGGAGGACCAGTCAGCGGCAGTCGCTGTGGAGGCCTCCGTGCAGGGATTACCTGCCGTGATAGCCGGTTTTGTCCTGAAACCAAGAGGAGTTGCAGTCATATAAGGGGACGCTGACATTGTGTTCTCTCGTCCTTAGATAAGCTCAACAGACGACGATTGACAGACTTTCATCAAACATGGCCAACCTCCTCAGCAATCTTGCCCAGCAGTTGTCTGGTCAAAAAGGCTCATCTGGATCGCAGCAACAGTCAAGCCTCGTCCACAAGGTTACAGACACCCTCACGGGGCAGAAACATCCACAAGATCAGAGTCGTCCACAAGATCAGAGTCGCCCGGGTCTGCCTTTCAATGCTACAGGCCATGCAGGCTATGGTGTGCCTCTAGGCTATGGTGGTCCTCAGGGACATGGTGGTCCTGCGTATGGCGATCAAAGGCACGGCGGCCCTCAAGGATACGGTGGATATCAGGGACACGGTGGCGATCAGGGTCATGGTGGTTATCAGGGACATGGTGGTTATCAGGGACATGGTGGTTATCAGGGACATGGTGATCCTGCGTATGGCGATCAAAGGCACGGTGGCCCTCAAGGATACGGTGGATATCAGGGACACGGTGGCGATCAGGGTCATGGCGGTTATTAGGGACATGACGGACATTAGGAGTGAGTGTGGCATGGACAATACAACAGATAGGAGAGACAGTCCTCTCTGGAACGCCTGAAGATGGACGCTGCTGTCAGCACAGCGAATGTGCGTCTCGAAAGACCCGAAACAGCTTGTGCTCACTGTTGCCTAACGGACGGCCCTCAAAACGGAAGAACCTAAAACATACATACATGCACCAAAACGCCTGACCGTTTTTTTTTTTGTCCAAGAGAAATTTTATTTGGTATACGGAAAAGGAAAGTAATGTGAGAGCCAGCGCTCAGTTGTAAGGACCTCGAGAGAGCCCATGATTGTGGATAAAGACTCCCAGATGCAGAGACTGGCGTCTAGACAACCTCTTACCTAATGGCCATGTCTATGAGGACTGCTGTCTCTGTGTGACGACTGACTTCAACGGGGGGTCGATGAGCCTCAGGGTGAAGACTCTCCACCAGGGCAGCAGCCCTGAGCCTGGCAGTCCTCGATACACTCAAGTAGACAAGTGTCGCCGTTAACACCGTCCACAGTACCATCGAGGGTAAGAGCGGCGGCTTCAGCTTCGTGCTGGTGCTTCTGGTCAAAGCAGAACTCGGGCTGGACGGTTACGCTATGAATACCGAAGCCGTGGAGACACTTCCTGGCCCGGCGAGCCAGCTCCATGTACTTCTCGCCACTATGCGCGTCGATGGGGAAGGAGACCTGGATGTGCATGCTGGCAACGAGCTTTGTGTCGGAGAGCTGCCAGACGTGAACGTGATGGCAGGTGATGACACCAGGCAGCCTCTCGATATCTTGTCGAATCTCCTGGACACTGACGTGCTCGGGAGTAGCCTGGAGTAGTACTCGTGCGGTGGCACTGGTGAGGGGAATCGAAGTCTTGAGGATAATAGCGGTAATAAACAGGGAGACTGCGGGATCGGCATAGAGCTTTCCAGGCCAGTCAGTGAGCCAGATGATGAGCGCCGTAACTATAACACCAATATTGCCGAGCATATCACCGATGACATGGAGAATCATGGCGTTCATGCCCATATCATTGTGGCTGTGACCAGAGCTGCTCTTGTTGCCAGGCTTCTTAGGGAGAGTGTGGTGATGACCATTGTGAACGCTGGAGTTACGACGAGGTGGGCGAGAATGAGAGTAAGAGTGTGAGTGAGCTGCCTGCTTACGGCCACCAAGAGAGCCACCGTTCCTAGGGACGCCCTTGAGGAGAGGCGAATCTTCATTCGCCTCTTCCTCATCCGCCAGGAGAGGAGCTTCCGAGTCGGCTTCGCTTTCACTGGGGGTATCGCTGGAGCCTCCCATGCTTGCTGCAATAATGTCCTGTCGGAAGCTGGCCGGATGAATGCTCATGTCCTCGATGCTGGTGAAACGAGAACCTCCACTCCTACTGGATCGGCGGTGATCACGGCGCCTCGACGAGTGTGTTGAAACACGGCTGGGGCCAGCGCTAGACTCATCCCTGCTGTGACGGTGGTCGCCGAACCGTATGCGGCGGTTATCCGGGCTCTCAGTTCCAGACCTGTTGGCAGTGGTTACGCGCCGGACAACGGCCTCGGGGGGGACGCCTCCAACAGCGCCGTTCTCGTCGGCGGTATCATCGTGGTCGTGGGAGCCGACCTGGCCCTCCTCTTCGTCGTGTGAGTGAGAATGGCCGTGGCCACCAAGAACGAAGAAGCCGACAAAGTTAGACAAGAGGCCGGCGGAGCCCACAATGAGAATGAGCTTGGGGTTGTCGATCTCCGGAGGTTCGATGAATCGGGTCAGAGCTTCAAGGACGATGGAGACGCAGAGAGCGATGAGGAATACGGCATTGAAGAAGGCACCCAGAATCTCGGCGCGCACCCACTGCAGATGGTTAGTTACGAACAACTGAGCCTGGATGGGGGAGGGGACGTACGCCAAAGGTGAATTCGTCGGTAGTAGCCTTTTGCGCTGCCGAAACAGCCCAGAGTCCGATAATGAGAGAGATGATGTCATTGAGCTATATCGAATGTCAGTTGATGTTCGATGGCCAATTCGCTTGCGAGATAGCAATTAGGATAGCTTACCATGTGGAAGGCATCGGCCATCAGGGCCAGGGAGTGGGCGAGGAATCCGGTGACGAGCTCGAGCAGGAAGAAGGCCGTGTCAATGGCGATCATGACCTTAATCCTGGTGCTCTTGGACCAGGCCATCTTCTGGAGAATTCCCATGGCGAAGGATGAATAGAGAGCCGACGAGGGCGCTGGGTCTGTCGAGGCGTGTAAGGCGAGTGTAGTTGGTGAAGGAGGGAGAATCGAGTGGGTCGTGGGCGAAGGAGGGAGAATTTAGTGGTTGGCGTGATGACGAAATGCGACAGTGGAGGCGGGAGGTGGAGAGCGTCGGGACGACGCTGGTGGAGCGAGATGAACCTGGACTCGGTAGGGAGCTGAAGGGTGAGACGGAGGATGCCCAGGGGGTACAAGCTGTCTCGGAGATTGTCGAATGTGCAGCTCTGGGGTGAAGAGGGAGTAATAAGCAACTATTTTTAGAGACAGAAAAGAAGAGGAGAGGTCCCAGCCCAGCGACAGCTGCTGAAGATGACACTGCGGCATCTTTGGGAGATAATTTTAGAAGTCTTGGACTACTAATTTTGCGCCTGTCACTCTCGGCTCTCAAAAGACAAGGTGTGCAACGAAGGGAAGGCTTCTAACCGAGGGATCAAGCCGGGGCTCTTGTGCTACAGTACATTCTCCTAGATGCATAGGAATTTTGGGTAATTAGCAGGGGTAGGAATGCCCTGAGACATTTAACCACCTCTCCCTTGGATTCCTCCCGGCACCCCTCATTTGGGGCCCATTCCATTCCAGCACTAGCTCTAGCGCGGCGGTTCCTGGGATAATGTGGCCACCCAGTGGCTTACATGTGGATCAGGCACGATTCTGTTTGCTGAATCGTATCTTCTAAGGCGTCTGTCACGAGCTCTGATTCTCTAATGTGTCTTATTCGATGTGTGTATGTTCTTGGTTGAGTTGCTTCCCCGCTCTAAGTCCCATATACATCTTTATACTGGGGTCCGGCTGGAGTATTACTGCTATAACGATCGCACGCCCCATTATGTAAAATACACAACGTGACAACGTCAAGGCCCTTCAGCCCGTACCTGTTAGATGACGTACGGGCTCTTGCCTACCAATCACTTTGGGGCGAGAAAGCGGCGGTCGGCAGAGCAGGCGTTGCTGCTCTTCCAGGACCAGGTCTATCCCTTTGAGCGGTACAACCCTTCAGCGGGGTCACGACAGGGGTATAAGACCAATCAAAATGAATAAAATTAACGGTACTTCTCTCCACATACTAATTTGCATGATGGTAAAAGTCCCAGCAGTTTTGATTGTTATAAAGAGCTACCTTACAGACTTGGCAAATATCTTACGAACTTCCGGTACCCTGCACGTACTAACCTTGTGACTAAGCAAAGTGGGGCGAGTGACCTCCTGAAGGGCTGTACCGCTCAAAGGGATAAAGCATGGCGCAACCGCAAAGTGATCAGCCTAGTTAGCTTCGACGTTAAGGGTGCCTACACCTCTGCATTACGGGAGCTGCCGCAGGCTGGCCTTCTGCAAGGGTCGCCGCTATCGCCAATACTTTTCCTCTTCTTCAAAGCAGACCTAGTGCAAAGCAGGATAGACTCAAAGGGAGGATCGATCGCCTTTGTCGACGACTACTCAGCTTGGGTCACGGGCCCGACGGCGGAAGCAAACAGAGACGGCATACAGACCATCATCGACCGCGCATTAGCGTGGGAGAGGTGCAGCGGGGCGACGTTTGAATGTGATAAGGCGACCATTGTCCATTTCACTCGCATTATCGAACGCACCAGCCGCATACCCCTTATGATCAAAAGAGAGGAGGTTAAGCCGAAGCAGAAGGCCAAGATCTTGGGAGTCGTCATGGGCTGCCTCGACCATGCCCCAGGATGACTTGGGGGCAGTCTGCTTCTGAGCTCGGTTTTGTCCTAGAACTCCCTCGCTAGTCTCACCTTCTTCCTGCCAATCCATATCGCCATTTTGCTGCTCCATCTCCAACACCTTCGTCGTCCTGACCCTTTTCCGCTGGGGGCGACGATATCTGTTGAATTCAAATGTAGGGTAAATTGACCTTGTTGTTCTGAAAAATTGAAACGAGTTGCTTCTACCAACTTCATGACCCCGCACTTCATGTAGCTATTTACATCACCATTATGCCTTACGCCATTCCTGTTTGAGCATCGCGTTATCAGGTGACCAGGCTCTTCCTTTGACGAGGTGCTATTGGTCAAAACGAACTGCCTTTTCTTATTGGACGGCTTACGTTTTAACAAGAGTCTAATAGCCCCGTGATACATCTATTAACTAGATATGCTCCAGTTAACAAAAGTCATGCCGCTACAGAAGAGTGACTCTGAATTTGATTTTATCGTGACTATCAAATCTTATAACTTTTAAGTATGTGGGGTCAAGTGGATAACGTGACCCTTTGGAGGCGTGTGCCGCCTAAAGGGATAATCCCCGCTTAGTTACCACGCTTGCAGTGAGATCATTACCGGATTTCGCAGGTCCTATCCCCCAAACTCACTGCCGCCCAGAGCTTCTGACGCCAGTCTCGTTGACATAATGCATCCGTCCGTAGTACAGTGGGTCGGCAAAAGTCCCGACACATTCCGGATCAACCCCAACCACCTCGATTGCACCCTGCCATTTCACTCTGCAATTGAATGGGCAATATTTATTCAATTTCAATAAAATACATATCAATCTATAGAGAATTAAAAGGAGATTCCAGTCATATAGCTTAATACTTGGTATAATAGCCATTTGCGTTATAACACGCCTCTAGTCGGTCGGGCATCGATTTTATCACGTTCTTGACTATATCATCTTCAACCTCAGACCAAACCTCTTCCGCAGCTGCAATAAGTCGTTCCAAAGCCTCGATCGTCTTTGGATAAGCTGCAATTTCAGGATAAGTCTCACATATCCTCTGTTTAAGGATTTTCCAGAGATTTTCAATGGGATTAAGGTCAGGACTGTATGGAGGCCAGTCAGCAAGAAAGACTCCTGTTCTTCTTGCCCAGGGTCGCAGCCATTCTTGAACTTTCCGACAAGTAAATGTACGGGCGTTGTCGTGCTGAAAAGTCTCTCCTTCCTCGATAAGTCCGGGAAGATAGGACTGCAGACAGGATAAAATACGCCGGCCTGTTACGCCTCCCCTCTCAGACTGAGGATCGCCGGGCAAAGGGACAATTCTAGACGGTTTATCATAGTTAATTCCACCAAAGAACATCTGAGAATGACTTGCAGGCCGTCTACGGGCTTGGACTTTATCCTTGTGAAGTCTCTCGCCCTGTGGTGTTGTCAAAAGAAGCTTTTGAAATAGAAGTCCCTGGACTTACAATAGGATAAAATGACCACTTGGTATAGTCACTGTCTGTACGGTCGACCGTGACCTCGTCAGAAAACCACCAACTATACCAAAAAGACTCATCTTCATGACGGTATTTGTCAGCGAAAGCTTTCCTTAATTGAGCAGCTTCGTCGCTGAGAAACGGGCGTCGAAGTGCAAGTCTATGTTGTATCCCCTCATCGAGAAGCCAGCGACGAATTGTTCTCTGTGAGCACCGTAACCGCGCCTGGCTCTTGATATCTCTATATGAGATAAAAGGGTTATTCCTGATAAGTACTTTGATATGAATTTTGTCCTGATCTGACAAGATTTGGGGCCTGCCGGACCGTGGTTTGTCTTTGCCTGATTCTTGTTGTCGACCGCGTCGAATGATCCCGTAAATTGCATAATGACTTAACCCCTCACTGTCTGTGATATCCTGAACCCGAACACCTGATTCATATATCGTTATAAACCTCGTTCTCGTGTGAGGAGTATGATATACATTTCGCCTTCCTCGGGGCATTTTAATCTATTGAAATAACAGGATAAAGTTATGGTGTTGATGTTGATGTTTTGTTGAAAGCGGGGTTGGACCCGAAATGTGTCGGGACTTTTGCCGACCCACTGTAGACTATTCGCCACTGACGTACGCTATCTCAATGCTTAACGATGGAATAAAAACGCGTGACCCCGCTCTCGCCGCGTTGTGATTGAAAATAAGTTTATTTTTAAGCTTATGCAAGCAGTTCAATCGAGTTCAGCAATCATGTCAACAAATCCCAATAGTACAATGACTACGGAGAATATCACTCTCTCGTCTGCTCCTAGCATTCTGTCTATGCCTAGCAAACATGAACCCCCCGACGATGCCGCCCGAGGGCCTCCGCCTCTTCCGTACAACTTGCGCGAACACAAGCCTATGATCTTTCTGTTCTGGTTCCTTATCTTGACTGAGTGCACGCTCATTCCGATCATCTTCTACTTCACTATCTCTAACCTTACCGACCTTCGTCCCGGTGCGACGTTCGCCATCATCACCGCCATGTTCGGCTTCATATCGGGAGGCGAGTACGGTCTCCGTGGCCTTCGTCTTGCTCTGAAGAGAGACACCTATCGACCACTCAAAGGAGCAGGCCGTTGGAACTTCGACACGGTGCACCTCGTCCTCGGTCCTCCATACTTCGTTATGACTGCCCTGATGATTGGCTTTAGTATACCTGACCCACCAATGATGCGTGGACTCAGCATTATTATGCCGGTCGGTATACTCATAGTCGCGGCGTACATGGTTTGGACAGGGATCGCGTACCAATTCGGCTGGCACCTTCGATGGCATCGACTGAGCTCGCATGTGATTGGCGACCCATACCCTCCATTGACATTCTGCATCATGGAAGACGTTGCCGCTTGCGATGGCGGGGGTGGAAAGGAGTACCGAGAGGCAGCATTGGCTCGCTACAACGCATCACCACGCTTCCGAAGAATGCTTTGCGAGATGCTATGGGCGTGGTCAATCAGTGGGTCGATTCTAAGCATCGTCTTGATCGTACTGGCATGGACGTTGCCGGTTGAAGTAGGATACACACTAGGCTGGGCTGTTCCGTCCGTTTGGGGCGCTATCGGTGCATATCTGTCTATTAAATGGGGACAAAGATCTATAAGGATAGAAAATGAGAACTGGCTTAAAGACCGCATGCCAAATGCGTAGATTTTCTGAATTAGAGTAGATGTACTGTATAGTTCAGCAGGAAAGAAAAAACCCGATCTTCTTTTTCTTTTTTTTTTTTTTTAAAAAAAAAAAAAATAAAAAAAAATAACATCTATTTATCCTATCTATAACGTTCAAAAGACCTGAGAACCGCCTGGCGGAGATTCAGGCCCTTGGTGGATGTCTGGTGTTGCGAACCCCGCATCAGACGTCATCATCGTCATGGGACGCGATCCGGATGTTTCGGGCGGGGGATATTGTTAAAACGTAAGCCGTCCAATAAGAAAAGGTAGTTCGTTTTGACCAATAGCACCTCGTCAAAGGAAGAGCCTGGTCACCTGATAACGCGATGCTCAAACAGGAATGGCGTAAGGCATAATGGTGATGTAAATAGCTACATGAAGTGCGGGGTCATGAAGTTGGTAGAAGCAACTCGTTTCAATTTTTCAGAACAACAAGGTCAATTTACCCTACATTTGAATTCAACAACTCTGATTGCTCTCTTACCCCTGTCGTGACCGTCTTGGAGGCTTGTGCCGCCTTAAGGGATAGAAGGGTAGCAGCTAATTAAAATGTGCCATTTAGCTTAAGTCTTGCTACTCGATGCGGGCGCCGGATCGAATAGCTACTTTACAGAGCCGATAGAGTAGTATTTGATGCTGCTCGTACAATTGGATGATACCCTCTATTGTTGCTGGCTTTATCTCTTTATTTCCTGCGATAAGATATGACGAAGTAATAGATGTTGTTCTGTTTATATTCCTGTCATTTGAGCTGCTCCATATTACATGACCCTTCCCCCGGATTGGCGCTAGCTCACCCCAAGTGGGCAATAGCTAACTCCTAGCACTAATCAGCGACTCGGCTTAAGGGAAAGCTGTAAAAGGGGAAATCTGTTGACCCCGCGACCCAATTTGTTAGCCGATTTAACTCTAATCGCCTGCAAATAATACCTACTAGGGTTTCCTTTTTATATGGGATTTTAAATCATTTTTGGGGGCAAGATTGCTAGGAATAGTTGATAGGAATAGTTAATAGCGCCATTTGATTTTGTATATGTTTCTAAATCATTTAGCCCCTAAATGATTTCTGAATTGTTGATAAGATCTACAATATATTGGAGGGCTGTAGGATATCTCGTAGGCATATGTGCCCAAATATTCCAAAGCAACCACAAAGCCCTGAAGCAAGCATAAAGGATGATGCACCCCCCCAAATGCAGTCCGAGGTTAACAATTAGGGGAAGGCCCGCAGCAGTCTCTTCATCACCAATGTACGGGGGGTTGTATTCATGAATTTCGAATCCTCCCGGAATTTTGTGTAACGTATATGATAAGCATGTTGAATATGCGCTGGAAGAACTGGCGGTTCCCCACTCAACGTCAGGATTCAAATTAAGGTTTGAAGCCGTGAACTTAGATCGTAGGACTTTCATCAAGGACTTTCTAGGACTCAGGTCCTAGAAGGGACCACTCAAGGATATAAGATCTAAAAGGTCCTTCGATTACAAGACAGACGAGGACACACACAATAAATTTTCCAACTAATCATCTGACACATGTGCACCAAAAATCCCTCAACCTTACAAATCTTTATTTAATCAATTATTTCACAACGAAAAAAGATATCTGACCTTTATTCTGAGGGTAACTTACTCCTTGCACTTCGGGCCCTTCAGAATAACCCAAATTGAAGCTTCGACCTACTGCGAGACTCTATAAGGTTCTCCATGTCAACGTCGTCCTCCGGGATGTCAAAGTCCGCACAGAGTTCCTTCCACATGCCCGTCCCTGGGTTTTCGTAGATACCTTTCTCTGTCGCAGCGTAAACCGCAATCTGGAGGTTCAGAATGGATGAATGAAATTTATTCCAATAGCTAATCAATCCGCATTACTTAACGTAGATCAAAGCACAGGATAATTGCCAATCTTGATGCGTCGTTGTTATGGATAATGGTCATTCTGAAATCCAGCGAGCATACATCGAGAGGGAATATAAATAAAATATGTTTAACATTATTTTTAGACCTTGTAATCACCGGGGTTCATGTTTTCGTCGTGTGTGCCGTACTTCGAGCCGACAGTTTTCTTGCGAGCCATGTTCTTGCGCCACTGAAAGATGGTCACAGGCTTCTCCTTTATAGCTTCACGGAGTTTCTGGTCACTGCGCTTCATCCACACGCTGGCCGGGGCACAGCTGACGGGGTACAGGGGCATGTTCTGATTGCTCAGGAGGAAAGAATCCGGCTCGCGCTTATCGTAGGCCGCGATGATATCCAAATCATGGGCAATCTGGTCGCAGTAAATCTCAAGGGGTAAATCATTGACATCGTGACCGAAGGGATTCTCGATCTCCTGGCCGATAAAGAGGAGTCCAAAGATGATGTATCCGGCAGCAATGGTGGCGGGAATAGCAATCCATTCGAGAGGGCCAACAAGCTGGAATGGAAGGAGCATGACGTAGACAAAGGTGATCTGGCTGATGGCGATGGTATAGGCAATAGGGAGAGGAGTGTTAAGAACACGCTCGCAGCCGACCATGACGTCATTCATCAAAATAAGGTGGTTATACGCGACGGTCTGTTGCATGGGAACAGGGAGCTGGTCGTTGGCAGACATGCGGTCGATGATGATGGCCAGATGACTGAGAATTTCCAGAGGCAGGTTGCCCAGAGGTCGGTCAGTCTTCTTAAGGAGCTTGCGAGGGTTGCTAGTAGCAAAGGAGACGCCAAGATACTCCCCAGTCGACTTGAAAATATTCTTCCTCTTGATTGAAGTAACATCAGGGTCGGCTAACGTGGCCTCCTTAGCAAAAGTGTTCAGGTGGCTGATCAGGTGCTGAAGGTCCGGGTAGGCACTGTAGGGTTCAAAGCGAAGAGCGTGCTTGAGCGACACGCTGAAGGCGACGATAAGGTTCATGGCGCCGATCTTCTGGAGGAGGGTCTCGCGAGGGTCCTGACCTTTGGGATCTTCGGCATGAATCCAAAAGGTACGACCAAGGGTCTGGGAAGCCATGATGAGCATGCCCCAGTATCGACGACCTTCAGCGTATCGCTCGTAGGCAGTAGCAGATCGGAAGGACAAACTAAGACCGACGACGAAACCGAGGATGGTGAGAAGAACAGAGTCGACTCTAAGCGAGTACACCTTCATGGTAATGACTGTAACGGCGCTCGCCCAACCTCCGGCAATCAACAAAGGCACAATCAGCTTGGGGCTGATAGAGCCGTGCATTTGCAGGATGAGGGGCCATTTTGAATGCTTCTGGATGTCACGGGGGCCGGTGAAGTAATCATCGATGTCGAGCGAGGTCTGCTTGCGAAATAAAGCGGGATTGATGTCGACATGGGGTGAGGGAGGAGAACGAGCATGATCGAGTCGAGGAATTTCGAGGCTGTGAAGACGCTTGGGGTCACTGGCATCCATGCTATGGAGGCGCGTAGTATCAATGCTCGGCTGGGGTTGAGCCTGAGTCTCCTGAGACCCGACGGTGTCAATGGTCGGTGGACGGTTCGCGGCCGTGGCCGTGGAGCCCGCCGAGTATGAGTCGCCCATGCTGGTGGTTACTCGTGGAGTGCTAGTGTGTGCTTGGTTGATTCAAAGGACGAAGATGCGAGTAGTAACATGGAAATCCTGTCAGCAGGCATTGAAGGAAGAAATTCGTGAAAATTGCTCTAAGTTGGAGTGGGATAGAATCTATGGCGTTGATGGAAGTAAAAGGAAAGAAGGTGAAAGAGAAACGCGGAAGGAAAGAGTGACCTGGAGAGACGTGGAAATCAGAAGCCAGCTGGAGAAGGGCGTTAGTGACGCCGCCACTCAGGAACCGTCCACGGGCCGCGTAAGCCCCTGAAAGCCCCCTAGGTGGCCCCTTTGATGCCCATGACGCTCCACGTCGTTCCATCGCTACCATTGGCAGATGCCTACCACACACGTCGCCCCCGTCTCACCCTGAAGGCGCTAGAGGTTCCTGAGATGCCCTGAAATGGTTTACGGTGCAGCGGCAGGGCCCGCCTGATCGACGCGCTAAATGTTCTAACTGGCCCAAGCTTTGTCGTGCTGTGCACCTGTCCTGAGGAGAGGTTCGTAACGGCTTTTGCATTCGAGGATACATCAGAGCCGCCATCAGGGCTAGGTACCATAACTATGACCGAGGTCGAGGCCATCCACGAGGACATTAGGAGAGGAAGATGAAACACCATTTGGGGCCCATCCTCCCCCCTTTGCCAATGGAAGCTTTTGCTTTGTCGCGGCTGGCAAAAGAAGAAGAGGGACAGTCGGTGTGGGAGCCCAAGAAGCCAAATTCGTCATGAGGCTTGACTTGGCATTTTGATCATCAAAGATAGGACCTCTCCTTGAGGGGTTTGACGCTTTGTTTTGAACCAAGACACAAGGCGTCACGCTGCACAAGATACAAAACAGGGGACAGACGATCCAACGGTCAAGTGAATGAGGCATGGTCTATGTAGTGTACGATCCCCATGGAATGTAATGCAAGTTTTAGAGGGGAGAGCCTCATTGGAGAGCTTCAGAGCGACGGCCAGCCATGAGCTCACCTTATTTTCACTTCACTTCGTCGACACGACCGATCTCGTCCGGAAATCCTGCGTGGTACAGTACCTCGTACCTGTGGCGAAGGGACCCAGCCCCAATCATCCCAAGGGAATCCACAGAGCTGCAATAACTCTCGCCTAGCCCCTCGATTGGTTGTCTCCCAAAAGGAGATCCGTGACGTGTCGTTGCGTTGCGTATTATGGAGACGGATGGATGGAGCATCACGTCTGAAAGACCCGAGGTGCTCGAGCCGGGCTCTTGTTTCATGCTTGCCCTTAGTGTTTTCGGCTTTTTTTCTTTGTCTTTTGTGCGTCTGCCTCGCCTTTGTCTCACGTCGTCTCCTTTCTTGCGTGAGAGTGGGAGTTGTCTGTGCTTTTCTTCTTCAGTTTCTTACACTTTCACCTTCACCTACTTCAACGGGGTTTTCCGTATTGGGTTCGGGGCTTGCCTTCAAGCCGTCTTTCTTTCATTTGGTCTATACAATTTGACGACTTCGAGGTTCTCGCCACTCTCGAGCGTTAATCCCTTTAGATCAGTCTATTGCTTGATTCTACCTCTCGACGAGGCTCAATATCCCAGACGCCGGTCGTCAATCAGCAGGAGTTCCGAGAACGTAATCAATCGAAAAGAGTAGGACGAGATGGAGGCCATCGATAGCCAGCAACCTACGATATCAGCTTAAACAGTTCCTTTCGCTTGTTCAATTACCACGCCATCCGCCACCATGGTTAACGCAGTCTTCCTTACGGCTGTCATCGCTGACATCCTCTTCCTCGGATCGGGCATCCTCGAGTTGGTCTTCTCGCTGGTTGTCCGAAGCCAGATGAACGATGCACCCTTCGACGGCGAAGATGCTACACGCAAGCTGCTCTACCAGCGCTTTCCTTTGACCGCAGGTATCGTCAATGCCGTCTTCATTCTCGTTACTTTTGCCACTACGCTCCCTGGGCTCGTCATGCCCGCCCGCAGCATTCTCAAGGTTTCTGGATACATGGTGACTCTATGTGCGATATTCACCATGTGTGTGGGAGTTTTCCTTTGGGTCATGACGTTAAAGATCCAGGAGCAGTTCTTTAATATCTAAATTGCTCAAGAACCTGAGATTCAGAGCCTGATCCAGAACTCCGTATGTCGGCCATCGTATACTTAGCGACAACGAGGCAAGCTTGACTGACAGCAAGGATTCTAGTTTGAGTGCTGTGGCTACTTCAACAGCACCACGCCCGCTTTCGTTATGGACTCAACGTGCACCAGTCCCGCGAGTGCCGCTCTACTCCGCGGCTGCGCGACGTCCACGGCAAGGCTTTCCAACTTTCACATCAACAACATCTTTACCGTTGTCTTTGGCATTGTTGGTACGTTTTTAACCTCTAATATTCGGGAGTTGGGGATATTTGAAGCAGCAGAATCTAACCAGTAATTTGCAGGCATTGACGCCATTTTCATTCTATGCATTGCTTGTCTTCTCAAGGATCGAAAGGAGCGTGAGCGCTATCGAAACATCGACGAGAAGTTCAGCTACCGACAGATCTAAAGAATCACCTCTTTGCATAGCGCAGCCACTGACTGCCGTCCTTGGGTTACATCTTCGTTCAGTTCCCGTATCTAGTATTACAGTAGCCATCGTTCCAAGAAAACCTGGGGCTTACAAGGCTTGCCCCCTGATTCCGTCCATCGCTTCTAGCGCAGGATAATTCAGCTTGAGCTGCTAAACCTAGTCAGGTAGTCACTGTTTGTCAGACAATTGGCTCCACAGGGATCAGAGATGGCATCAGTAAATTGATGGGAATTATCTAAAGAGCAAGAACTTCTCGAGAGGATGCACTGAGGCTGTCCAGCTCCTTTATACACAATTGAGCGTATTGCCTGTTTAGGCAGAGGCAGCTGCAGTAGTGTGGCAGGCTACGGAGGACCGCGTCAAATGTTTTTGCCTGCCAAGGCGCTAAATTCGGGAGAGCTTAAGAGAAGTACACAGGAGTACGTCCGTCTTTTTCTTTCACTCCCTAAGCGCCCTATAAGCTCAGCACCCCCTTTCCACTAGCAAAAAGGCTTACTGGTTCAGAAGAGTCGCTAAGCCAACTAATTCCTGTTCTTATTATAGTGGCTCTGATGTGTCTCAAGTATCTACGTTGTGGCGCTCCTTAGTGTGTGGCAGCTGAGGCAAGGACTTTTGACGTGGACCTCCGTAGTTGTGCGACAAATGGGTTACGATAACGTAGCCCTTGGCAATCTCCAGGAGCCTGATACTTCGCGCCCATTCCAAATTTCCAGCCCACGCTACTGGACAAGTGCGACTACATGTGGCCGGGTGATGAGGAGGCCCCTAATGCCAGGTGTAACGGACTAGGCCCTGCTGGTCTGAACACTATTGCTCTGATAACAACTTAGTCTATTTTATTGAAGGATTTTCTGTCCTTTTCTCCTTCTTTCTTTCTTCTTTCCTCAGCTCGAATGTAAAACGCATGAGGACTATATAGCTATAATTTACAGTATTAGAACCCTTCACAGTTTCCTTCTCTTGAATGATTGAATCGTTGACCCAACCCCTGCTCATCATGTCACGGGCCAGATGAGATCAACTCAAGAGGTAATGCCACTGTATTGCGAGGATACTACGATGAAGAGGAAAGAGAGGAAGCGGGCAGGCGCGTAAACGCGTAGACGCGTTGATAGTCACTGCGGTCTGCCCCGTGCGCCCTAGTTACGTATCGACCCCACCCTGGGTCCAGCACTCCAGACGCTCCCATCACAGGGAGCAAGCAGGACACAAGTTATACAGAACAAGATGCAATTCACCCAAACATCTGACACATGCTTATCAAGTGCGTCAAATTTTATAAAAAGTAGAAAAAGAGGTTAAAAAATTACTATTTAAATAGGGGAAATAAATAAGTTATAAGAAATAATAGAAATATTTATAGGTAGACGGCTGTTAGATTGGCGGCTGGGGATGGGCTCCACTTCCCTTATTACAATATTATTCTTGTATCCAAAAGAGGTGTGAAACCCCTCTCGGACAGATTGAAGAAAGAATCAAGTCCACAATCAATAATATGAACACATCCGTATCCACATTTTATATGCTCACCCCATCGTATTTGCGCGTATCCAACAACGGCTGGCCCCACAATGCCAACGGGAAGAAAACTAATCAGGTTGAAAGCAAGAAAAGACATCTGACGTAGGAGGCCGCGCGGCCTGGCATGTACTTACTCAATCCGCCAAGATCGGCATTAAGGTTAAAATTTAATGCTACCTTTTGCTGCATTATACCCGGCGCATGTCGGACATGTATCCTTGGCATGCTGTGTGCGTAATCTTGATGCCTTCATGCCTGAGTCGCCATGTTGATCAAATAGAGTTCCGGGAAGGAGGTACGTCCAACCTAGACCAAAAAAAAATTCGTTCTCTATGTAGACTCTTTGATCCAACCGATGCCCATCAATGGTCGTTTGTGAGAACCTCCTCCCCTCTCCGCCACCTGTCGCTAATCCGATGTCCTAACCCTACGGGCTTCCTCTTCATCGCCTGGCCACAGGTAGTCGCACTTGTCGGTCGCATAGCTGTAGGAACCCACACCGGACCACCACGCCTTGTCGTGGCTACGGGGACCCCACGCCCAGCCAGCTCCCTGACGAATGGGGAGGTGGTAGTAGCGGAAAGCGAAGAAGGATGTAACGAAGCCGATGAAGTAACCAAATAAAAGGTCGAACCCATGGTGTCGGAAGTCGAACCACCGGGAACCGGTAATGAATATAGACCCAAGGAATGGGATGACAACGAGAGTGAGGAGGTATAGAGGTGGCGCGGCCGCCTGACGACGGATCGACGTCACCAATTTATTGTACCGGGCGGTTCTCTGTGCAGAACCCTCCCCGTCTAAGCCCGCTCCAGAAGAAGCCGCATTCCAGATGCGGGAAGGGAATGCTGTGTGAGAGGCGGCGTCGCCGCTGGGGGGCACATATGGGATAGTGACAGCGAACTTGCTGGCCATGAATAGCGACAGGTAGATGAGGCTGGCGGCAGCGGCGCTTGCGTGGCCCGAGGGGTAGCTGCGGAAGCCGTCGTTGAGCTTTTCACTGTCGGTCTGGGTACAGATATCGGCCGAGACCAGCTGGCCGAGGCCAGCAGGGCCAGACATGCTGGTAACGTTGGAGGAGGCACCGCCGATGATGTATTTCTCAATGTTGGTGAGGTCGGGAATACACCGCGAGATGAGGTCTGGTCGAGGCTTGCCGAACATGTTTTTCATTCCGTTGGTTATAAACCAGGCGCCCGCCATAGCCAGGGAGAAGCCCAACACGCCTGTGTGTAGCTCCCATAGCTTCCGCTTCCAGGTCAAATCCCTGGGTGTTCCTCTAGGGACGGTGTTTCCGGGAACAAAGACGAGGCAGACAACGGCAATGACGACAAGTGGAACGATGCCAATGGCAATGACTAACGTGGGCCAGATGGGGACAGTTTCGTTCTCGGTAAAAGGGAAGCTGAGGTAGTTGGTTAGCAGGATGGCAAGTATGGGGCGGAAAGTATGGCCAGCATACGAGATGCTAGGGTCCAGGACGGAGAATGGGCGCTTATTGGGCTCAATGATGCCCAGGTATGCACCGATCCCAACAACAATAGCCAGAACGATCCAGTCAAAAACGTAAGAGCCAATGAGGGAGGCGGTCCACGAGCGGTCGCGTAGCTTAGAAGCGAAGGGTGCCGGCGGCGTAGGCATCTTGTAGTAGCCTGTTCTCTTTGAAAGGTCGACGAGGGGGATGCTGTCGGACATGAGGGAGTGTGAATGGTCAGCGACACAGAGTGGGAGGTGGACAGACGAGAAGGGACCAAACAGAGGGTTTAAGAGTAATAGAGAAAGGCACCGGCTGCTACAGACATGGTCATGGACTTGTTTGAGAATAATTGGCTACAGCTACCCTACCTATTCATGTCTTAAATTCGTAAGCACTGTGGCTTTGTAGTTTACACGAGTCCCACAACGAAACCTCCGAGGAGATCACCCGGTCGGGTGAGCGAACGCGAACGGGCAAGCACTTGGGTGGCAGGGCGGTTGGGGGCCGCACACGTACCAACGCTTGATGAGATTATGGAACTCATCGTTGTACAAGCTCCACTAGGCTAATGACTATGGAACCTAGTCCTTCCAATTTGGAGGGCGAAAAACGTTGTGTTCCGCGGAGCGGAAGCGGAGCGGAGACTTTTGAAGCACGGGCCGCTAAAAATCACCGCGGTGGCGTCGACCATGATTGACTGCCCAAGTAAGACGAGGTAAGTCAGACCGTCAGCTCTCACTCCGGTCTCGCTCGTCCAAGCCTGAAGAAATCCTACTCGATTCTCCTCTGTAAAAGGTAACGTACAATGAATCGCGTCTCTCGCACTGATGAGCCCTTCGAGGGCGATGGCTACAACCAAAGCCCCAACCCCTTGTCCAACGACTTGACCACCAACCAGGATCTCAATGGCATCGCCAACGCCCGGGAGCTGGGACGGGAAGATCCGAGATCTATGCGGGGAGCTCAACCACCGGGAGCTGACGAAGATGGATCAAATGCCAAGGCAGCGGGGGACAAGAATGTGTTTCCTCCTCCCTCGGCCAGCATCCATTATGATGCTGGCCAACCCTCGGGGAAGGGGGGTTTCCAAGTGAATCCCTCGTCCCCTCTCCCCCCTCCCTCTCCTCCCATTGCTCCCCACGATGATGGCCTTGGCAATGGCTTCAACCATGGCTTCAACCATGGCTCCATCACCAGTAGTCATAGGCGCCTTCACCGTTCCCCAGGTCAACGCCTCAAGTCTGCCCTGTTCAAGTTCAGCTCCTTCATCGGGCCTGGTTTCATGATTGCTGTTGCATACAGTAAGTACCATGTCTCTTCAACCCCGACTAAGTCCATTCATACTTCGAGTCCTGTAACAAACATCCCGTCACCTAGTCGATCCCGGAAACTATGCTACGGACATTGCCGCTGGTGCCTCATACCGCTTCCGGCTACTGTTTATCGTCCTCTTGGCCAACGTCTTCGCCATCTTCCTCCAGAGTCTTGCCATCAAGCTTGGAACTGTCAGTGGACTCAATCTCGCAGAGGCTTGTCGGGCTTTTCTGCCACCGTGGCTCAACTACATCCTCTACTTCTTCGCCGAAGTTGCTATTATCGCCACGGACATTGCCGAGGTATGCCATCACGTCAACCTCTGTTGCTTGTGTCCAAATATTTCCTAGATGTGGCCCGAACTAACCGCAAACTCCCAAGGTAATCGGATTTGCCATTGCACTCAACCTCCTGATCCCACAGGTCCCCTTAGTTGCCGGATGTGCCATTTCCATCGTCGACGTCATGGTCATCCTCCTCTTCTACCGTCCTGAGAAGTCGATGCGGGGCCTCAGAATCTTCGAGTACTTCATCATGTGCCTGGTGCTTGGGGTTGTAGTTTGCTTCTGCATCCAACTATCTCTAATTAAGGACACCCCCATTGGACAAGTTCTCAAGGGCTACCTGCCGTCGGGCGCAATTGTTGAGCAGCAAGGGTTAGTTCTATGTCATCCCCATCGCTTGTGAGCGTTTCTCACCGCATAAGACTCTACCAATCATGTGGTATTCTTGGAGCAACAGTCATGCCGCACAGTCTCTATCTAGGGTCCGGCATAGTCCAGCCCCGTCTGCGAGACTATGACAAGAGACGCGGGCTTCTCCCTCCCGAGTCCACCAATGATGGCATTGAAAAGGCCTATTACATCCCGTCTCTCGCGGCTATCCAACATTCGCTCAAGGTCTCCATCCTCGAGCTAGCTATCGCTCTCTTCACCTTTGCCCTCTTCGTCAACTCGGCCATCCTGATTGTAGCTGGTGCCTCCTTGTACAACAACCCGGAAGCACTCGAGGCAGATATCTTTAGTATCCACGGCTTGCTTTCGGCGTCAATTTCCCCCGCTGCGGGCACAGTCTTTGCCCTTGCATTGCTGTTGTCTGGCATCTCGGCGGGAATTGTGTGCACCATTGCCGGGCAGATGGTTAGCGAGGGTGCTTTGAACTGGAAGCTCCGCCCGTGGGTGCGTCGCTTGGTGACCAGAAGCATCAGTATTACGCCAAGCATCATTATTGCGGGCGCTGTCGGACGGCCCGGGCTGAATGCGGCCCTCAACGGATCGCAAGTTGCGCTGAGCATCGTCCTGCCCTTCGTCACAGCGCCGCTCATCTATTTCACTTGTCGCGATAGATACATGACGGTCCAGCCTGGTATGGGTCGTTTCCACGTTGAAAGAGCCGGCATGGTATTCTTTGGAGGACCTGTGACAACGCGTCAAGGAGAGAGCGCTGATGCTGTCAAGATGGGCAATTCGTGGCACACGGCTATCTTTGCTGGTCTGGTGTGGCTCGTCATTACCGTCATGAACGTGGCAAATCTAGTTTTGCTGGGGAAGGGTGAGTGAATGTGTGAGTGAAGGAAGAAGAAGAAATATGGAGATTGCTCGGTGAGGAGCGATCCCATGAATGATATCCCACTTGGATACTTTTTCTTGGATACCTCTTTCGTCGAGGACTTGGTATTATTCGTACCGTTTTGCTTCTTTTTATCCCTGACTTTTATCCTGTCCTTTTCGTCTCTTTCTCAATTCCTTTCTTACCTGCCATCATTAACCACTGTTTGCTTCGGGGAGGTGGAAGTGTTTGTTTCAGGTTCCACGAGCTGCGAAATCACCTTGCATACTCTCCGAACCCGGGACAGTCGCCAACACCTCCAAGTTTTCCCTAATGTCGACTACTGGTGTGCACCAAGTTACCAAGGAAGAAGACCATCAAATCTGATGACTTCTCTACGCGTATCAAAATAGGCCTAACAGATTGAATTTCGGCCGCAGGGCTGTGTGTCGTGCGCCAACCTGCAGTGAAGGAACATCCAAACGTCATAACTCTGAGGTGAATCTGGGAGGGAAATTCGCACCTACCGCTCCAGCAGATTTGCGCTCCTTGACGAAAACGGTACCTGGCTTGTTCATGGTCGTAATACCGTCTTGACTGGTCTGAAGCGTGGTCTCCTCCAATCAAACAGAATGGATTGGTTGGAACAGCTTAGTTTGTGATAGAATGTCTTGTCTCGCTATCTATGTGGGTGGAAGACCAGATATTTATCTAGGGCCGTGACTACTTCCTTGAGGCGCCAGAGACACCGGTCCCGAGACCGGATTCCTAGGGATCTGGGCCCTTGAGACCGGCAGCCTAGGAACCCGGGTCTAGTAACTAGGTACGTGAGACTGGTAAAACCACCCTATTAGACCTTTCCGTCTGACCCCTCTTAGTGTCGCCTTACCTACGCTGCTCTGCATCTATCGTGAACCATTCGCGCATTCATCACATGTTGTCAAACTTGACGTGGTGTGGAGAAACTTTGAGACGCCAAGCCCAGCGTTGCCAACAGTCCGCATGATATGTATAAGGCAGCTGCGCTTTCAGAGAGGCTGGTTCAGCAGCAGCCTATATTCTTCCACCCCAACTATGTTATAGTCACTAAATGCCTTTAAATACTAGACATCTTACATATCGAGCCTCCTTACTAGAAAGCCCGGCTAGCTAGGGGGGAAAACTAATAGATATAAACAGCTGAATTTCTTATATATTTGCCTCCTTTATTCAAGGGATCTATAACCCCTAGCCTATACTCACATCTAGAGAGCCCTTCTTAATCCCAGGTCCCTAATCTCGCAACATTGCGGTTCGCCTTGAGGTTTCCCGTTATCAACTTCAGAGCACTTTCATAGACTATCAATAGGAGTCTAGCCAGGCGTAAGCCAAGGGCTAGGTCGCCGTTGAGGATTAAGGGCTGGGTTGCCATCAAAGATCGTTTATATAGTCACGGTCGGCGCGTTATATGAGCCTGTAGGGCCCGTTAGGCTCTACAGCGTATGGGCATGGCATTGCAGTTTAAGAACAACCCCAAACCGACCGGGTTAGGGCTAAAAGTGATATATCTTTGGAGCCTCTCATACCATAGGCCTCTCGATGTTTATAAGCCTGCTACAAAACTTTGTCATTTTTATACAGCGGACCCACCTAAACCTGGGTTTAGGTGTCCGTGCACCCTCTCCCCTCCAAAACTTTTGCCAGTCCATCTCTCAAACCTGGGGTTAACTGTCCGTGCCCACGCTGCTTCCGCCCAACTCTTCTGATTCGTCATCCATATAATACCCTTTCTCCTACTTCTTGCTAACATCCAATCACTCTCTACTACCCAAGAAGTCCACTTCCTTTTCTTCTCCCTTGCCTTCCACTGATTGGTTCCTTGCCCTCGCTACCCCTGCTTCTTATAAATCCCATCCGTATAAATAATCATCCATCCAGCAACCACCAACTCCAACGCCTCGTTCACCCTTTCAACTCGATTTTTTATCTTTCCGCATTCGCTTCTAATCTTATAGGCAAGCAATACTAGTGTTGTCATCCATCGAATACTGAGCCATACTATCGGCCACAAACAACATGATCAAACGCCCTTTGCCTCGAACTTCCAACACCCATACCTCACGACCACCCAAGCGACCTCGGGCCACTTCCCCTCCTCCATCGTCGACCTCTCCACCCTTGGCCACAGAAGCCAGCCGTGCTCCAGCTCTGTCCCGGAAATCACACTCTCCGTCATCACCCTCTACACCGCCAAAGCCTTCCTCGCCGTCCTTTACCGAAGTCGATTCCCTGAGGAAGCAATCAGAGCCCTACCGCCTCGCCATCGCAGAGCTACCCATCGACCTCCTCGATCCTTCATGGACTCGTGGCAACAACAGGCCCCTGGACCGCAATCATGTTGCCCACCTTTGCCGTTCTTTCCAACACGGTGGCCTTGCCCGCAGAGCCGAGGAGCACTACATCCAAGTCTCATGCAGTGCTGCCGCCATCGACAAGATCATCAATACCATCCCGGAGGCTGATCCAGGCACCATGCAAAACCGCCGTCATGTCCTATCATTCAAGCATTGGGCCGACGTCAACGAAGAGAGGCCCGAGCTCATGGCTGGGCAGCATCGCATTGAGGCTCTGCGGGATTACGTTAAGCAGACGGCTTCTGATCCAAGCGATTTGTGGTGGATCTGTGAATTTTATGATAAAGGTATGGCGATCCCCTCTTCCATGATTATCCTCGACTGTTATATGAATAACAACACATACTATTCAATATTTATTGCTTGCGAGATCCATTCACTTCACTCACTGACTATACTCCTCTCCGTTCTCTTCCCATAGATACCCTTCCCGTCGAACTTGACATCAAGCTCCGCGTTAACCGTCGCGACCTGTCGCTGCCCGATACCCATGGCCAGATCTGGCTACAACTCGTCTCTGCCTTCGATCGTGATCCCACCCTGTTTTCAGCCGAGCGAAATGAGAATAAGAAGGGTATCGAGAGGAGAATGCTGGATATCCTGTGCCTCACGAGCGAAACTCGCTTTCCCATCAGCCGGCTGGTCACATTGTGGAGGAACGAGCGGTGGAGACCTTTGATCACTCGCTGGTGCAGAACCTCTCTCGGGAGAGCTACATTCAACATCTCCAGATGGTACCAGATTGCCAGTTACAGACTCGATGACGTGAGTGATTCTCCCTATACCGCCGTATCGGTGTTTCATTTGTCTTCAGCCCGTCCGTCCCGTAGCGTAACGATGCTGGATCGAGTTATACGAGGCTAATTCACGGGCGTACGGTCGTCATGCGCGAGCAGTACTGGTTCGATACTTTCTATCAGGTACTTGAAACTCTAAGGGCCCTCCCCGTCGCTGCCGCCGAATCCATTCAGATTTCAGACTGGACCATGCTAGCCAGTAGCCTCGGACGCGAAGGTTATACCGCTACGGACGTAAACCAGCTCTTTTATCCGAAGAAGGTCAACGACAACAACAACGACAATAACAACAACAACAGCAACAACGATAATGATGATGATAAAAATTCCCAAGGCACAGCTTCCCCCAACGCCAAGTCGACCACAAAGACACCTCGCCGAGGTGGACTCCTTGGCTCGCTTGATAGAGAAGCCTATGATCATGTTTTCCGTTACCTTGGACAGAACCTTACCCTTCGTTTCCCAGATGTACAGCCGCTCTTGAAGATGAAGAAGGAAGAAGGCGAGATTATGGCAAAGATCATGGACCATGTGGTGTACTGGATCAACCACCAGCCCGCTGACATCGTCGGTCTTCACGAAAACAACAAGCCCCTACGACGAAAAGACCTGATACCTGCGATCGACCATCTCATGACTACTGCGTACGGCACCCACTGGTGGCCTCAATTGAGAGACAATGGTGACGTCGACAGCACCGACGACGTGACATCCTGGCTCGACCTACGCTCCCGCGCCCTGGAAAGGGAGGTACTCGACTACGTCCGAAGCCATATGACCAGGTTCAGGGATCCTTCAACAAAACACTATATCGATCTGATGCCTGAAGAACACGATGAGAACTATGCAGAACGCTTCGTCGCTGATGACCTGTGGAAGGGCCTTCTTCGTATCGTTCAGGACTTCATTGGACCGGCATTCCGTCCAGTATGGCAGGGTTCAGTGCCGGACCGCGTTGGCGTAGATGACGAGACCCGCCAATCATCCCAGCCCGAGACGCGTCGCAGGCCAGCATCAGCCATCACACGAGCCATCTGCAGTCAGCTAGGTAACATACCCGAGGTGAGAGAGAATCCTGCACTCAGTGGTGTATATGCCTCGACCGAACTTGGCCCTTACATTGACCGTGCTGTTCTTACCTGGGCTTCAGATCGGTGCCTTCAGGCAGTGGAAAAGAGCGAATCTGATGACGGAGCTCCTTGGTCAAACGAAGCATTACAGATAATCCGGAGGGCATACCAAGATTACAAGAAACTTCTATCGCAAATGACAGCCACCGCAGTCATCCCAGCCAATGACGGTACCGAGCAATGGCAACAGCCGTCTTTACCTTTGCAGGATGAGCTTATCAGCCAATATCCGGATGAGCACCCTCAGCAGGATCCCTTGCCACTCAATCAACGCGTGAAACAACCTTCAACATCCCAAAGGTCTGTCCCAATTCACATGGTGGTAGACGAGGGTCAAGGGCACGACCGTCAAACCAGGGAAATGGCTAGAGAACAAGGTTTATTGCGAATGCGGCAGCAGCAAGAGCGAAAAGGTCAACAGCAGCGACAACAGCAACACCAATCGTCGCAGCTATCGGTACATAATAATACGACTATGTCTTCTCCGTCGCGGCCGGCTACGTCGGCATCGAGAAATCCCCGTCGAGAGGAAGGCACGCAGATACGAAATGGTATAGATCACGTTTACCAAACGGGCAGCCTAAGCCCAGCCGACTTCATACAACCAGGGAAGAACGCCATCACCGTAGTTACGTCGCAGCAAAGTCGCAGCCACCAAACAGATGCGCATCGTGGATGGATGGTCCTGTGGCGACGTCAGGTAGTAGACGTTGATCGTAGGTCAGGAGCGACAAGGAGCGGGGTTACCCTACACCTCAGCGGAATGCAGCAACAGCAGCAGAACAACATTATTACAGATAATTAAAATAGAAACATAAAGATTAAGGAATTTGCATATAGATAAGTACAGTCAAATTTCGTATATATAAATGCGGTTATGTGTTCCGGGAAAGAGGTTTTTTTTTTTTTTTTTGAACGAAGCTGTTTATTTGACTGATATCCATGAGACAAACACATGGACTCTGAACGTTGGATACCAAACTAACACAACGATTCGGATACGCCGGAAGGCCGGTCAGATATAATCGACCCCTTTTCATTTCGAGACGTGATAGGAGCTTCAGAGTTTCGTAGCGTTTGTGATAAATACGTCACCTCATTTCCACGCTGGAAGAAGATGCATTGAACCCTGTGTTCAACCCCAGCCGCACGCATGCGCTCGGACACCTACCCCTAGGTATGCCACCGACCAGGATTGTTTACGGACGCGTTCGGGGTAAAGTCGAGGAGAGTACTGCAGATAATGATGATGAGAGTAAATGAGCTACAGGCGCGGCAGTTGGTATCCTTTCCGAGGTCTAACATGACCGAACACGAAGTAGTCGTCGCAGAGGCCTTCAGTCGCAAGCAACAACGACATGATGGAAAGCTACGCGTCTCGTGTCTGATCCGATCAGTCCGTATGGTGGCCAACTCCTATTAAATAAGTCTACGGTTTCGTGTACGGTATTACTATATTCGGCAGAATGTCAAGCAACCCACACTCACAGCTTGGCCCTACACTTCCCTTTGTCTGTTATGGTGAGGTACCTTTCTACGTACGTTATATTATCGACGTTGTTCTCTCTTCCGTTGGAATTCTGTGACCCTATCACGTTATTCGACATTCCCATTACTACTTACCATCAAAAGAAAGTCAGACATGTCGTGCCTGGGACCTTTAGAAGAGATCGACTTTGATGCCTATTCTCAAGGTCCTGGCATCGATGACGGCGAGGACCAAGAGGAGGCAGGAGAATACATATCTCCGTTCTCGGCTGATGAACACTATCTTGAGGAACCTGCAAGCATCCGAGATCGTGCGACTAGCACAGACGACAATACAGATCAGTTCCAGAGAGGTTGGAGGATAGACCGCCGCGCCGGCGATTCCTGGATGTATGGTACGTCGATGTATTGGCTAAAGGGAGGCAGTGGCATGATATCCCATTCCTCCATCCTCCTCGCTGCACTTCTTTTCCGAGTGTTGGCCAAGCCCGTCCCTTTATGCTGTTGAGTTATATTACCCCCTTTTCACTGACGCGCTGTATACACGCATTAGCCGACGAGTTCATCGCCGAGACGCACGACGAAGCCTTCGACGGGGCACGTGCTCTTGATCTCCTGCAGCGCCGAGTTGTCCTAGACTATGGGAATAAGAAAACAGGATCGAAGCCGGCGAGCGAAGAAGACGAGTACTACCCTGTTTTTCGACTCGACTTTGTAAGCATTGTCGGTCTGCCGCGCCGGCCGATCTGCCGGCCGAGCCACTTCTTCGACAACATCACCATATCCTTTCGACAATGGAATGCTCCATATAGTGCCAAGCATGCGGAGGGTGTCGGCTTTGACCTAAGCGGCCGCACCTTCCGCATCGCCACGGGGGCCACGAGGGAGGCTTGGTTCATCGTCATGCACCCGAGCCAGAGAGTTGGTGGTGGCAGTGATAATCTCGGCAACAGACCCCGTCGACGACAAGACACGATATATACAAGGACTGCGCTTGCGCAAGGACGTGCTATGATGATTGCGTCTTACACCAAGAGCATCTTTCTCCAAGGGGACCTTCTTGGCGAAGGGGTCGAGCCAAGATGGACACTTGGAGGCAAGGAGATGCAGATGATCGCCTTCGATAAATGGGTCACGTTCCAAACACTTTTCATGGATGGCTGGACAGGATTTCTGGAGAGCTTATCTCCACGAGGCGACACTTTCTGGGTCGACCATCAGCCCGCCTTTCACGCGTATGACTATGGAGCCAACATAAGCATAGAAGTCAACGAAGGGATAGCGAATCTCGAGCAGGAGACCGTCATCAGACCAGCCTATTCTGACGAACTCAACGACGACGACGGCGATGACGATAGCAGCCTGGAGAGACCACAAGGATGGGATCAGGGCAGAGGAGGAGAAGAAGAAGAAGA
>JABGLY010000031.1:0-32589 GCA_013623525.1 Fusarium dimerum
GGCCATTGGTGGTCTCTGAAAGGGTTTTACGGAAGCACGGACGAGAAAATGATGAGTCGCTCGTCTCTGATATCATGTGAAATTAGAGGGCAAGGAAACAAAGATGGTGTTGCGCCATTATTCATCAGCTCTCTAGTTTGTCTAGATACAACACATTTTAGTTATACATGCTAGCCTTGTTCGATGCCGTTTGTTTCTCGTTATATGTGTATACATGTAGTTCTAATGCATTGGGGTGGATGCTGAAAACTTGGCTTATGCTGTTGTTCGAGTGGAATATGGCAGATGGCCGAAGGGGGAAAAAACATGAAATTGAGAGCAAAAGGTAAAGAGTATCTTGATGCACGTAATTGCGGATTGCCTTTATCAGGCATCGGAAAAGAATCCAGACTGGGAAAGATAACCATGTGCTGGGCCGTGAGCAAGGATGCGTTGCTGTGCACTGCCAGGCACAATGCGAGGTCGAGGTGCTAAATGAATGAATTCTCTAGCTTGACGAGTTACGTTAATCCACAGGATAATATCTCATTGACTTTCTGGATCTTTTCCAACAGAGCTGTCAAGCATGTTTCTGGAATGTTTGATCGACTGTCTACTTCCCGGTCGAGTGACATGGACCGGCCCTTTTCTTCTTCTTTCTTTTTCTCATTTCATTGCTTTTTCTTGGTTGTCTTATTTCCATGACCCCAGATAATACCGTCTTTTAAATCAAGCCATCGTCCTAGGGCGGCCCCATACCATCAAAGGAAACTAAGACAAATAATGGTTTAGGCTTGAGACTAGTTGGTGGACGACATGCGATACGTTGTCAACTGGGTCTGAAAGATATTGATGGGGAAGGAGAATCATATCATGGGAATGATAGTCGAAGTGATCTTTCCTGCCGATACTAATTTATTACCTCTTACCAATACAGAGTACTTAAGTTGATTTGTATTGCATCGTACCTTCTCTACAAACATACCCGGGCTACCGAACTAGGCATGACCCTGTTTAGCGGAATTGGAAGGTACCCTTCTTCTTTCTCAGTTTGGTATCGCATTTCCCTTCCCTACAGAGCAAGCAGGATGTAAGCTAAGATTTGAGTATGATCCTCCAATTTTTCCAACCAGCCTTCTCTCCTTCGGACCTTTCACTGTCGCCATCATCATCACCTTACTGACAGTCCGTTTATTCGTAATTCCATTCTGCTTGTCAATACCATGAGCATGCAGGCCCAGCAATGGCGCACTCTAGCTCGTGCATGTTCAACCCTAGTTTTGAAAAGAAAGAAAAACGAAAACGACCGACCCTTTCTCTTTCTTCTCTGTACTTGCAGGGGCCATTTAACGTCGGATCCTCGAAACGGAATTAAGTGGCTTTCAACAACACCCTTGTCCTCGATTTAGTAGAATGCTGGACAGACAGAGAGTGGACACCACGGAGGGTTTTATTCCCTTACATGTGGGTTTCGCTGAAAAGTGATAGACCATCAAGAAGAGTGTGAAATGAACTGAACCTGCTCATTCTTGTTCGTTTCGAGTCATTTACCCCGTCAGCTCAGTTCTTTTGCGGGCCTCCCATCATCTCGACTAGCCGTGTTGATGGCTACCACTGCTACACAACATGAACAGATTTATCATTCTATCATTCTTTGGAGCTAACTCATGTCTTGTCTTACTCCCGTATTATGATAGCTCTCTTTCATAACTCCCATAACGAACCGTGCCCGGAATTTGTCAAATCAATCAACACCATCATTGCATCAATAACCAGTCTACCACCAACCACCATGTCCCATCTCATCCCATCACCGTCCCCATCCACATTCTGTCCTATCCCATTCATGGTTTGATGCACACACACACACACAACCCTCATATCATCCACCTATCCACATCCGCAATAACCCACAAGCCCTCCACAGTATCCATGTCTTGCCTGGCCCTCCTCACACACCATACATACAGTACCATGCTTCTTCAGCGGCATGGCATGCCTACGTTAGCTCCAACATGGGGTATACCACCCCTGGCTTCCACTGGGGCTCGCCTCTTGCTCTACACCATGAACTAGCAGATATGCGAAATATTAGCGGCAGAACGATTGCGCCAGCGGAAAACATTCTTGATATACAAGCAGCACACAAGTACTCACGCTACTAGTCTTTCCGCAATGTGCAACCTTGTCTGACGATATGACCAGGGTCATGAGAGAGGTAACTATCTACTCTAGCTTGACTGCCACTTAGTAACGTTTGGTATTAGGCCTTACGACCTTATAATCTGCGATCTCTTTTGCGGGCCGATGCACCGTCCTCTTCCCTTCCTGGTTTGTATCGGTCGTATTACTCTTACTCCAGATTATAAGCCGGATGCCAGCTGCCAGTCTCGGAATCATCAACAACCATTCTTTTTCTCTTTTTTTCTCCTAGTCTATGCTTTCCTTCTCCTTTCCTTTGGCATTAGAATTTCTGCATCCACAGTCAAGAAGAGAAGATAGGGAAATAAGGACAGAAGCGGGTCTCCATGCAACTTGCAACGTCAAACTCGCAAGAGGTGACTTCTTGATGACAAAATAATTCTTTTCCTACCAATTTGGACATTTCGAGACGAAGCGCCAGTAAAACACACCTCGTTCGCTTTTCTTCTTTCAGTAAGGGTTGTGGTAAGAGAAAGGGGCTCGTACGCCAGAGAGAATCACATTCGCTATCATGTCCATTATGAAGAGTGGTCGTGGTCGACCCCTTGTCGCCACCTCAGTATACTGTTCATCACCCGGTGCCTCAACTGCCATCGCAATGGTTTCCACGTCACCGAAAACCTCACCATCCTCAGCAGCCGGGATGGCAAACCTTTGGCGGCTTATTGTGGGAATATTAGCTTCGACTGCTACTGCTCTTCCTTTTGGTGCTTGGGCTGCCTCGGTCTGGGGATCACCCGTAACCGAGATTTATCTATTATCTCATCGTCATCATCATCATCATCATCACACACAAGCGCAGCATCACTCGCAGCCTGTTGTTCATCATTCGCTGCCGTCTCGTGGCCGCGATGTCTCTGAGTTCAGCTGCTTCAATGCTAATGCTCCGAATGTTACCATCTACGCCACGGGAGGCACGATAGCCGGGGCCGCCAACTCGGCTGATCAAACCATGGGTTACCAGTCTGGTGCATTTGGAGTTCAGGCGCTTATCGATGCCGTGCCACAGCTTTGCAACGTTGCAAACGTGCGAGGTATTCAGTTTGTCAATACTGACAGCATTGACATGAACGCCACCGTTTTGAGAGGCCTATCTCGACAGATCCAAGAGGACCTCAACAGCCCATACACGCAGGGCGTAGTTGTTACGCACGGGACCGATACATTGGAAGAATCGGCTTTCTTCCTGGATCTCACAATCAACAGCGACAAACCTGTGGTTGTGACAGGTTCTATGCGTCCCGCAACAGCCATAAGCGCAGATGGACCTATGAACCTGCTCTCATCTGTGACGCTGGCTGGCAGTGAGAGCGCCCGTGGTCGAGGAGTCATGACAGTTCTCAACGACCGCATTGGATCTGCTCGATTCACAACAAAAGTCCACGCCAACCAACTCGATGCTTTTCAGGCACCTGATAGCGGGATGCTGGGTACGTTTGCTAATATCCAGCCAGTGTTTTTCTACCCACCATCACGACCACTGGGGCACCATCATTTTGATCTAAGCAGCGCATCTGGCCGGTGGTCTAGAGCTGGGCAAGGGAATGGTCTCGTTAGCCTCAATCGCACCCATGGCACCTTTGATGGCGGCTATGGGTGGAAGCAGGAGCACGATGGGCCCTTACCGCAAGTTGATGTGCTGTATGCACATCAGGAACTCAACGTTGGCCTCTTCAAAGTGGCAATCGACCTTGGCGCGCAAGGTATCGTGCTTGCAGGTCTGGGAGCAGGATTCTGGACGTCGGAAGGCACTCAGGAAATCCGACGAGTGCTGCGGGAGACGGACGTCCCCGTGATAGTGAGCCGGCGGCCGGAGGGTGGCTTCGTGGGACGGTGCGAGGCAGGCATCGGTGCAGGTTTACTTAATCCGCAAAAGGCGCGAATTCAACTCCAGCTTGCACTGGAGACAGGTATGGACAAGGTTGCGATTCGGCGGCTATTTGAGCACGCAGGGATACGGTAATGGAACATTGGCAACAAGAGAAGCAAGGAGGCGGGCTCTTACAGAGAGATGATTGCTTGACAACCTGCTTTGCCAGAGAGGACTGTTTCTGCCTTTTATTCTTCTCCGACAAAATTGCTTTTTCCGGGCTGAAGACAAGAGAAGATTATCATGACCAGGGTATAACTGACAAGGACGGGTCCCAGATTGAAGAGAAGAACAGAGACAAAATGAAAAGGGAAGAAAGGATTTCTTCCGACTCACGTTGGAGACACAAGCGATCCAGGAAAGGAAAATTAGGAGGTTGTCTGCTTTTTAGTTTTGGGTTGGCCTATTTGCGAGAGAAGTTAATCGTAATTGTACGAGACACGACTGTTACGAATTCTGGGAGGTATTTTGCTTTTTATTGCATAACCTATCTTTTTCGTTTAATCAAAATTGAAGTAGATAGATAGTATTATTTATTAGTCGTGAGTATCAAGTGAAATATACTTTAGCTGATTATTATTATTGATGTTGCTCCTTTGGGTGACATTGGTAGAGCTGTCTTTAAGTATAAAGGGGCATTCAAGAAATAAAACTCACAGGATGAATCGTCAGGTCCAAATAATGGAGTCGATATAAATGGAGTGCTATCTTGTAACGATAAGTTAATGCTTGTGGGAACAGAAAGGAGAGTCAGTTTATTTTATGCCAAGGGGTTTAATCGAAGAGTACAGCAGCGGTTGTGTGAGTGGATGCGAGCTAAGTTCAAAGCTAGAAGACGATAAAAATAGTGCAACTCAGTTCAGTATGGAGAGGCATCTACAACAGAGACTCGCAAGACTGATCTGGCCAACCTTAGATCAAGAAAGAATCAACGGGATAGAAACCGCCACAGGATTGACCTCGATTCTCCAATTTTCAAGCTCTCCACACTCCACGCGTTCCCTCCATTCCATCCACCTCTCCCTTTTCCAATTGTCGTCTTTTCCCTTTATGAATACTTAGGTAGGCTTCAGATCATGTTAACAGGATGGTGGAGGCAAAATAAAAAAAAATAAACAATAAAGCCGTGCTTTCTGTTTTGCAATAAAGCAGCTCCTGCCGTTTTAATCATAGTCATACTAATGAGGCTGTAGGCTGCATCGTGCCTTCTCTAGCTTGATCGTACCTTCCATCATTCCCCCTGTCACCCACTTTCCGGGATGGAGTTCGCGACAAGGGAAGGAAAGGCTTGACCGGACCACGGTCTTGGCCGTCGAAGGTCATTTCCTGGTTTTGTCGCATCCAATTACTCTCTACTTGCATTGCACCGCCTATAGTGCTACAATTGGCAATCATTAAAACAATTGAAGAAGACAGAAATCAAGAACAGGAATTAGGACTCGACACAGCCTCTACAATTTGGACAGTGTAGCAGATCGACGACTGAATCATGATCCCACCATACCAAAAATATATATTCCCCTCCCTGATTATCACTACACTCCAGTAAATCAAGCTTACGCTGTTGGGTGGGTTCTTTCCTCCAAAGAACTGGGATCGGGGCAGATGGGGAATTAATCGTCAGTCTTTCATTTTCCAACCTGTCCAGGTTTTGTCGTCCCTATCTCCATTCCCTTTCCATTTCCTTGTTTTCTTTTATCACTCCCTTTCTTCTTTCTCTTATCATTCACTTGTCCTTAACACAAAGACTTGTCATCCAACGATTAGTCTTGGTCCGCTCGTTCCCTCAACCCATTATCGCCTCATCATGGCAATAGGCGACAATGGCCCGGTGAAGCAACCAGGCCATTCCGAAGCCCTCGTCCAAGACCTCGGGTCTACCAGCTCCCAGTCGCATTCACCCAACGACGAAAAAAAACCCGCCGTACCAATCGCCCGTCGACTCAAGGATTCTGCCGTGTCTGTTTATCGAAAAGTCGTTGTTGAACCTATTCTTCGTCGCAAGCATATCGAAACCACCACTGATGGTCGACACATTCCCCTTGACATCGAGCCCGAGAAGGCCCTTGTTGATACGCGCCGCGGCGTAAACTATATATCCAACACTATCCGAACCTCCCGATACACAGTATGGGACTTTATCCCGAAGCAGCTCTTCTTCCAGTTTTCTCGTGTCGGCAATTTCTACTTTCTATGCGTTGGTGTTCCTCAGATGGTACGTGGCACCCTTGTCTGACTGCGACCCTACTCGAATACTGATATTTCACACCTCCTTAGGTCCCTGGCCTCTCGACGACTGGTTCATATACAACAATTCTTCCACTCTTGTTTTTTGTATGTCTTACTATAGCAAAGGAGGGTTACGACGATTACCGACGCCATCGCCTTGACAAGGTTGAGAATGCCTACTTTGCGACAGTACTCGGAAGACATGACAAGTACACGGGACAGATAAAACCGCCGACAAAATGGAGAAAATGGAATCCGTTCCTAACAAACTCTACGTCCCAACCCCGACCTGTTCCTGATGAAGAATATCAAGGTATCAAATGGGTTCCTGTGCGGTGGAGCGATATCAAGGTTGGCGATCTCATCAGGCTTGTCCGTGATGAGCCGGTACCGGCCGACGTCATTCTCCTGCATAGTGACGGAGAGAACAGGATTGCCTATATAGAGACTATGGCTCTCGACGGAGAGACGAACTTGAAAAGCAAGCAGGTTGCCCATGTGATCCAAGGTTGCGACACGATTGAAGGGCTATCCAAGTCCGGCGCTCGCTTCGTTGTCGAGGAGCCCAACCCAGACCTTTTCAATTTCAATGGACGGGTCACCGTTGGCGAGAAGACGGTCCCCTTAACATCCAATGAGGTTATCTACCGTGGCAGCGTGGTACGAAACACCAACACTGCTATTGGTCTTGTTATCAACACGGGCGAGGAGTGCAAAATTCGCATGAATGCAAACAAACACCCCAAGGCCAAGAAGCCTGCCCTTGAACGAGTCGTCAACAAAATTGTTGTCGTCCTTGCAACGTACGTTATCATTCTGTCTGTGGGCGTCTCCATGGGCTACGTCAAATGGCAGAAGGAGACAGAGAGGCACTCGTGGTATCTGGAACAAGCTAAGGTTCCCTTCTACCAAATCATCATCGCCTTTATCATCATGTTCAACAATGTAATTCCACTATCGCTCTACATCAGTCTGGAGATTGTCAAAGTTGGTCAGCTTCTCATGCTCAACTCTGACATTAACATGTATGATGAGGAGTCAGATACACCTGCACGATGTAACACCAACACCATCCTTGAGAATCTTGGTCAAGTGGGGTACATTTTTTCAGATAAGACTGGAACACTGACGGACAACGTGATGAAATTCCGTAAGATTAGTGTGGCTGGCACTGTTTGGCTTCACGAGATGGACCTCCAACAGAAGGCTGATGATGAGATTGAGGCAGCCAAACTGGTGGGCATGGAGTCCAACAGCGAGCCCTCTGTCTACAAGAACGAACCTGTCACGGTCGTGATTAGAGAGGAACAGCCTGAGCCTGCAACGAGAGTGTCGTTCGCTTCACCATCCAGGCCCTCCATGTCCCCAAGACCGTCCATGTCACCTTCACGCAACTCATTCGGTGGACGTAGGTCGTCCTCTGTCTGGCGATCAACAGGACGCCCCGACCATGTACAGCCCGACGTCACCACCGCCGATCTCCTCGATTATATCCGCCTTCGCCCTAATTCTGCCTTTGCCAGGAAAGCTAAGCAGTATTTCCTTGTGATGGCACTATGCCATACGTGTCTTCCCGAGTACAAGGATAACGGAGACTTGGAATTTCAAGCAGCATCTCCAGATGAACTGGCTCTGGTTCGGGCCGCTCAGGAACTGGGATACCTGGTCGTAAATCGCACCACGCAGACTATCACACTCAAGATCACCCATCCCGACGGGCATGAGGAGGATTCAAAATACGAGATACTTGACGTTATTGAATTCAGCAGCGCAAGAAAGAGGATGTCAATTGTGGTTCGATACCCTGATGGTCGTATCTCTGTCATTTGCAAGGGTGCAGACTCGGCCATTCTTCCTCGATTGAAGATGTCACAACTTGCAAAGCAAAAGGCCACCGAAGTACGTATGAGTGCTGATTTGGAGCGGGAGATGCACCGCCGTAGCGAACAACAGGAGCCTCGCAATAGCTTTGGTGGACGCCCAAGTCTTAATGTCCGCCGTATCTCGGGCCTGTCAACCGATAGGAGCACGAGCAGGCGTCCCAAAGTGGATAGAAGTAAGTCTTTTGAGTTCTCAAGACTGGCTCGCCGATCTGAAGATAAGCCTCGAATTTCCATCAACACTCGAGGTGCTTCTATCGATGCGCCGAGAAGTCAGTTTCTTAACACGCCAGTTCACTATCAGCAACCTGTTCCTGGGCATCTAGACTTCCTCGATGACCCTGCCATCCATGACGACTCCGAGGTTTTCACTAAGTGTTTCAAGCACATCGACGACTTTGCTACAGAGGGCTTGCGAACACTTCTTTTCGCTCAGAGATTTATTTCAGAGCAGGAGTATCAAGCGTGGAAGAAGACTTGGGATGCTGCTACAACCAGTCTTACCAACAGACAAGAGCGCATTGAGGCCGCCGGCGAGATGATTGAGCAGTCATTTGACTTGGTTGGAGCGACCGCCATTGAAGACAAGCTCCAGAAGGGCGTCCCCGAAACCATTGACAGATTGCGCCGAGCCAACATCAAGATATGGATGCTGACTGGTGACAAACGAGAAACGGCCATCAATATTGCGCATTCTGCTCGTATCTGCCAGCCAGGGTCTGATCTATTTGTTCTTGACATCACCAAGGGTGACCTTGACTCACAGCTCGTTGCTCTTAGCGAAGATCTTTCCGCTGGCTCTATCCATAGTGTTGTTGTCATCGATGGCCAAACACTAGCCGCAGTCGAGAAATCGACCGAGCTGTCTGCCCAGTTCTATAATGTTATGTTAAAGGTAGATTCGGTCATCTGCTGCAGAGCCTCCCCTGCCCAGAAGGCCCTGCTTGTTCGAACTGTCCGGAGCCGACTCAAGGGTTACAGAGGTAGGAAGCGACGCGGTTTAACCTTGGCCATCGGTGATGGTGCGAACGATCTTGCCATGATCTCGGCCAGTCATGTCGGTATTGGCATTTCAGGTAAGGAAGGTTTGCAGGCAGCACGTGTGGCAGATTATTCCATTGCGCAGTTCCGGTTCCTGCAACGCCTTTTGCTCGTTCATGGACGATGGGACTATGTCCGCACAGCCAAATTCATTCTCTGCACTTTCTGGAAAGAAATGTTCTTCTACCTACCGACGGCACAGTACCAGCGATATACCGGCTACAGTGGTACTTCGCTTTATGAAGCCACCAGCCTGACGGTATTCAACACCCTGTTCACTAGTCTTTGTACTATTTGCATGGGAATTTGGGAGCAGGATCTCAGCGCCGAGACCCTACTCGCTGTTCCCGAGCTGTACATTTATGGCCAGAGAAACAAAGGCCTTAACATTTGGAAATTCGCTCGTTGGATGCTGCTTGGTGCCATCGAGGGTGTTGCAGCATGGTATGGTATTTGGGCAGGCTATGGCTGGATCGTACCATCCGTTAAGGATCAAGGGCTGTATGCTCTGGGTACACTCGCTTGCACGGTTGGTATCCTGTGGATCAACTGGAAGCTCTTGTAAGTTTTTGTGATGCCGCATTTGATTATACATTTTCCTAACACATGACAGCATCTTCGAAACGCACTCGAAATCAGCCATTGTCATGGGGTCCTTCTTCCTCACTACCATTGGCTGGTTCGCCTGGCTGTCTTTCCTGGACGGTGTCTTTGCTCCACAGCCATCTGGAAAGTACGCCATTCGCAACAGCTTTACCGAACTATTTGGTACCGACCCTCTGTGGTGGGCGACGGCGTTTGCTGTACTAGCGCTGCTTGGTCTTTTCGAGATTGTCATGAAGTGCTGCAAGAGACTGCTCCTCATTGCTGGTCTGTGGGAATGGCCTCCATGGAGTCCTAGCAGACGTGGCGAGAATATTGAAGAATGGGATGTTGAGCTATGGCAAGAACTAGAGCAGCATCCGGGCATGCGACAAAAGCTCAAGCAACTGTGTCGAGACGCATGTACCCAAGAAGAAGATGATGTTGAAGTCGTGGTCGCTCTGGATGAAGTTAGGAGCCGGTAATCTTGTACAGGTTTCATGACTGGCGTTTTATGTATTATTTTTCTTTCTTTTTGTTTTGGTATCGTGATACCCACTAGACGATTGGGGTTGGTCTCAAAATTGCTGGCGTCGTTCATTATTGCACACATTGCTGAGAAATTTGTATAGAAGGCGTTGATATGGCACTATTATGAATGAGGTATATAGGCACATTACTACATGGTTAACTCTTCCTATTTCTACATGTGAGCAATCTAGACTAGCAGCTACTTGGTTGTCTTATTTACCTCCCTTCGACTCGCCAGTCAGTTGACTTGTCTGTGTTTTAGAGATTTTGTCAAACACGACATAAACACTTTCACGTTGCTGTAAGCAACTGGTTAAGCGACCGAGCATCCAAGCTCTACTCCTGTGGCTGGTCAACGATGATGGGTTCATACATCGAGAGGTGAACAGCTCCTGTCGCTATAAGGGTAGGTTGAGTAGCGATGATCGTCGATGCGCTCTGGCCTATATTTAATGGTGACGGAGATGTTTCGTCCCTGTAAACTTTCTGCTGGCTTGGCCAGCCGACTGAGCGGATGTCTTGTACCAACAGTTATTGAAATTCAACTCAGAAAGCGCTCAACTCCGCCTCTCTCCTCTTTCAGCATCGCCTTCATCGCGTACGACACCGTCTGGCCTTTCTGGCCTAGCTGGTGCTTTTCCAATGATTTCCATTCCACGGAACGTTATGACAACAAGCGTCAAAGCTATGAATCCAATGGCAAAATTTGTCCAACTTGCTATTCGCAGACCCTTGAGAGAAGCGTAATCCCACGCCTCCACAGGTCCAGCATCGGTTACGCTGACACCACGTTCTTTAGCCATGACGGCGGTTTGCACCGCTGTTGAGATGGCAAGAGCAATAGCGCGGCCAAACATACCCGAGGCATTGATGAGTGCACCACCGATTGCTTGATCCTGTGGGGGGAGAGAATGGGAGGTGAACAGCGTGAGGCAAGGCCATGCAGTATCAGCGCCGATAACAGAGAGAATCATGGCGATGAAGCCCCAGGCAAAATAAGAAGTTGTGGGCGGGATTGGAACAGCATATAAGAGCATGGCAATACAGACACAGACGTGGCCACTAGCAAGAATGAAGAAGGTTGGAATACGGTCGAGCAGGTAGGCGACTATGAAAGCAACGATAAAGCCGCTCACACCAGTGGGGATGAAACGCAACATGGTCTGGAAAGGCGATAGACCTTGAAAGTCCTGGAAGTAGTAGGTTGCGAAGATGAGGAAGTTGTTGAAAGAGCCAAAGAAGAGACTCATGATAACCATGACTGAGATAAAACGTCGATTGAAGATGGATACCTTGACCAGGGGTGGGCGTGTCGTCTTCTGTTCGAGGTAGCGCTGCCAAAAGAAAAAGCTGATGATAATAAGGACGGAGACGACAATTAGAACAGGGATCCAGGGGGCAGTCCAACCAACAACGTTACCCTCAGTGAGAGCGAACATGAGGGCGAGCAAGCCACATGTGATGAGAGTGGCACCGATCCAGTCGATGGCAGCTATCTTTGCCCGGAGGTTCTCGTGGGCTGGACGAGCCGATGGGGGAGGCTGAGGGATACAAAAGATGCCAGCAACAGAGATCACGCCGGCCATGATGGCGAGGGCACCAAAGACCCATTTCCAACTAGCCCATTGTGCTATGAGACCCGAGACAAGGTTGCCACAAACACTCCCTAGAGGTGCTCCAGCGGCTGTTGTGCGAGATGCAGTTAGTTACAGCTTGTAGTTGGTTTGATGGAGGATGATGGGCAGTGTTTGGGACCATACCGTATGCACTAAAAGCGTAGTTTTTTGCCTTTCCAGGAGGGAACGTCGTGCCTAGGATGCCGAGAGCAGTAGGAATGTTGGCAGAAGCACCCTTTGAGGTATGTCAGCGGTTGCTTGCTCAGTAATTGAGACTTGCGAAAGTGAATTTGTGATGCTGTTGGTGCTAGACTCAAGTTTTCATAGAACAAACAGGAAGTCCGGGATATAAGAAGGGAACAGGAGGCATCAGATAAGGTACTAGTACCTTGGGCAAGTACGTCAAGGCAAATGATACATGATGTACCTGCCGGATGCAACCTTATGATAACTCAACCTTAAAACCTATAAGATAGGCACTAGGTGCTAGTATACAGAATAGGAAGGCGTAATGCAACAAGTGAGAGAAGCAAAGACTCGGTCGGACTTACCAAACCATGAAGACCTCTAAACAGATTGAACCCAATCTCATTCGGGATAAAAGCATTCACTATACAACAGGCAGTGACCCAGAACGATCCAAGGATGAAGATCAATCTCTTGCCAAAGATATCGGCAATTCGGCCCCAGAGAAGAAGAAAACAACCAAAGACTAGGACGTAACTACTGACAATCCATTGCTGTCGCGAATCTGGAATGTCGAGTTCTTTGCCAATAGCTGGGAGAATGATAACGACGCTCTGACTGGACAGAGTCTGCGGGCTTTGTTAGATGAGGTTAAGCCATAATAGCGAGGAGAGAGGAGGGGACTTGCGTTGAGAAAAGAAGCACCAGTGACAGTCACGACAAGAGCTATACTCTTTCCCTTGGATAACTTGAGCTCGTCCTTGGAGTCGATTGAACTGGTGTCGTTGTCGTTGTCGTCATCGCCGTTACCAATCGTGCCTTCATCTCTCAACTCTTCATTATTTCCAATCTGTATCGTCTTTTCCGAAGGAGTCTTGACATGTCCGGTATTTTCGCATCCGGTTGAACTTATCCGAGTGACTCTATCATCTTGCTCTCCAATAGCCAACTTCTTTTCGTTATCCATTGTTCCTTGATGCGGTAGGACTGAACACTCAAAGTGCTCCTGACGGATGAAGAGAGAACAGACGAAAGCAATCAGTCTCCCAGGGAAAGATACTAAGATGGGAAAATAGAGGTAAGGTTAACAGAAAAGGTTTTAATACCCCATGGGAACATAAAATGGTGAAATCGTGGGGAGGGCCGGGAATAAGAACAAAAAAAAGTGACCAGGGGGTGTTTGGGTGGTCATGGTCATGTAAAGAGGCAAAGTACTTCAAACCCCCAAACTTTTTGTGATCAACAAGGAAAGAAAGCAGAGGCACACATACACACATACGTACACACACACCCACTCGTAGCTATTGGATAAAATACTAAACCCAGAAAAGGGATCCGAACAATTAGCTCCTCCAGGTTGATCAAATGACAAATGACAATAGCTGAAAAGAAAGGGAGAATGACATGCAAAAATATCAGCCTCAACTACCGTTACTACGTTCCGAGATCGCATATTAGATCAGTCCCCCCCCCTTTCCACCACTTGACCGGTATTGTCTTCGTCTACATTAACTTACTAACCTTGGCTATGCCTCCCCCTAGACATGAATTACGAGATCAAAATGAAAAGATTCATGAGACAACTCCCTCCCCGCTTCCTTTCGGTGTTGATGTCAACCAATTATCACATCCAAGAACCAACAAATTGACCATTGCATACACTCGTCTCTCATAAAAATTTATCCACCAAGCATCGCATATAAATGATTGTCAATCCACGTTTAGCCTAACATCCCTGCCATCCATCTTGGAGCCCCCCAAACCTGTCCTATCCCAATGCAGAATAACATGCGGTATGCACTTTTGCTGACAAACCCTCTCCTCTGTATCCTCCTCATGATGCTGCATCCTGTTTCCACCATCCATCTACAGGGTCGATGAATCAATCCAACATCTCGTTAGCCACTCCAACCTACAGTATCATCTTGCACCTCAACCTGATCAATCTACCATAACCCAAATTGTCTAAATCACGGCATGGGCTAAATTTCTGACATGCAACGTCACGTTATCACACAGTCAAAAACCGGAGACCAAGAGGCTTCACTCCATCTGTTTGTCTTTTTTCAAGTCGTTGAAATCAGAGTTCATTGCTTCAATGCCTCGTCCTTTCAATCCATTTCCTGTTAAACCATGGCCTGGCCGCATTCCTATCCGGATATCTCAGCCGGTTCCAGATCCCTTCGTCGACTCGTTCTCATCTCATCTCGTCTCGTCTCGTCTCAGTTCTCGTGCCCATCTCCCAATCCAAAGAATACATATCGCAAAGGAAACACACGTCCCGTAAACCCCCAATCTCCCAGATAATCAGAATCCAGCCGTTGCAACCCCTCCCCGAAAAATAGCAACCAAAAAGAGAAATTTCAAAAGCAAGAGAGCGTTCGTTGTGCGGGGAGGAAAGGAAGGATAGAGCATCCCCGGGAGCAACAGGAACTGTACAAACCCTCAAGTTAGCCCCAAACACCCTGTCCGTCCTTCCATTTTGTTTTCTTTTGCTTTTTGCCTTTTGCCTTTGCCCATGCCTATGCCTATGGCCGTATAAATCACACACATACTCGGAGAACCTCAAATTCGAGCCCCCGATATGCACGCCACGACCAACGACACCGCCATCCTGGTTGGTCTTTGGCTTAATTTTCGAAAAAAGAAACAATCGTACATGTAGACGCATTAAGGAGAGAGTGTATATGTCCGCCTTTTCCCTTTGCGAACCGTATGCCCATACAGCATGCTCATTATCTCCGGTCCTCCTATGCTCTAGTCCCCTTCGTCTATCAAGACTAGAACCTGCGTCTACTCATTTAGTGGTAGTTGCCTCCCCATCCGCCACGCTGCTGCTGTTGCTGTTGCTGCTGGCCACCACCATAGTAGCCGCCGCTGCCAAAGCCTTGTCCGTAGGAGCCATAGGGGCTGTTACCGTGCTGGCTGCCACCGGCGTTACCGCCCATGCCATAGGCGTTGTTGCCGTGAAGGCCATGGCCTTGAAGATGGCTGGGGTAACCCGAGTATCCACCCATCTGCGAATTCTGAGGTGGGGGCAGTCCACTCTGGGCTCCCGCAGCGTTGGTAGCAGATCCCGGGCGAGCACCTCCAATGGAAGGCGAAGGACCGGATCCGGCCTTGGACTCGCCAAAAGGCTTCAATTCATCAGTAGATCCAGTGTTGCCAGGCTGGCCCTGGCTGTTGAAGGACTGGCCTTGCGACTGGAACGAAGAAGCGCCCCGTGCGAAACTGTCGTGAACGCTGCCAAATGAGCTGCCTCCGATGCCAGGTTGAGAGCCGGCCTGGCTTGTCGCAGTACGACCATAGTCACCAAGACCAGAACCCAAACCACTGTCGCGGTGGAGGGAAGACTGGCTAAAGGCAGCAGGGGAAGAGGCATGGTCGTAGGGGGCGTTGGGAGAGACGCCGTAAGGCTGGCCGTACATGCCACCCTTTCCATAGGGACCGAAGCCACCCTGCTGGTAACCAGAGTAGTACTGGTGGTAGTAGGGGTTGCTGTAGTAAGGGTGGTTGTAGCCGGGATACTGCTGGCCATGGGACTGAGGCTGAGAAGCCTGTCCTGGCTGCTGGGGCTGTTGAGGCTGTTGGGCCTGAGCTTGAGCAGTGGGGTTGGGAGTACTGTTGCCACTGTTTTGGGCATCATTCGAACCAGCACCGAATCGAGGCTGGTTGTGGAGAGAACCGCTCTGTGGATACTGGCTAAGGTTATCGGCCTGCGAAGCTCCGTATCCACCAAAGGGTCGCTGAGAAGCAGCATCCTGCTGACCCTGACCGGCTTGCTGACCAAATTGCTGGCCGTAATAGTTGTAAGGGTTTCTATCGGGTTGATTCGCGGTATAGTAAGAGGCGTAGTCGCCAGGAGCAGAGCTGAAGGCACCGCCGGGCTGCTGAGACTGAGAGGTCTGGACTTGGTAGTTGTCAAAGGGAGGTTGCGATGAGGGGGTAGACTGTTGGTTGAAAGGGTCCAATGGCTTCTGAGGAGCTGAGTCCTGAGGACCGGCCTGGCCGAATCGGCCAAATTGCTGGCCAGGAGCTTGGGCTTGAGCAGAAGCAGGAGTCTGGTTCTGCGAGAGAGCGGCAGGTGCTGTGTAGTCATTAGTGTGAGATTCATTGATGAATGCATGCTTGTCTTCACCAGTAGGGGCCGCAATCGGGGTGACAGAGGAGGCGGGCTTCTGAGAAAAGGCTTCAGGCACCGAGGACTGAGCAGGAGGCAATGATGTACGAGGATGGGCGACAGGGGAGTCAGCAGGAGGCTGAGCACGAGTCTCGGGTTCCTCACGATCGCCGTCAATATCCTCTTCGCCGTCATTCAGGTTGAAAGCGCCAAACTGAACGGCAGCTCGGTCGACTTCACGGTTACCGGGCATGCGCACGGCTTCCTCCTGATCAAGGACTCGTCTCTGGTGATGATGATGGCTAGGAACGCGAGTGCTTCGGTCAGCGGTGGCCTTGGCGGCGGAAGCTGCGAAACCGCTAGCGTCGGGACGGGGGGGAGCATGCTGCTGCTGAGCAGCAGAGATGGGAGTGGCGGTAACACTAGCAGAATTCTGTCGAGGATCCCAAGAGTCAGCGGCGGTGCTTGCTGCGGTACCACATGGTGGAGGCTGAGAGTCGTCAACAACCTGTTCAAGATTTGTTTCTGTGAGCTCGTCCTTAGAGGGAGGCAGGGCAACCTCAGGCTCTACAACATTAGGAACATCAGGAGTGGCAGTTTTCGCAACGGGTGTTGTTTCTTCAGGTTCAGTAGCGGCGGGAGCAGGCTCGGGTTCAGCCTGTGGTTCGGGTTGAGGTTCGGTTTCGGTAGGTTCGACCGTGGGTTCGGGTTGAGCGGGTTCGGATGCGGGTTGAGGAGCCGGAGCTTCCCTGGGCTTCACTGGGGTCTTGGGAACGGCTGCCTGCTGCCTGAGCATGCTCGCCCAAGTCTTAGCGGGGGGAGCAGAAGGCTTGGGAGCGTCGACGGTGGCGGACAGAGCATTGTTCTCGGCGGTAGGCTCTTGTTCCTGAGGAGATTCGGCTTTAGGCTTTGAGGTACCCCAAACAGATGACTCCTCTGTAGGTACAGAGAGCGGCTGGTTCTCCTTGTCCCGGGCGCCGTTAGTAGGGGGAGCCTGAGTAGGGCGACCACGGGCAGTGCGGCCTCCTCGATCTGTAGCCCGGCCACGACCACGACCTCCCTCGGCTGCACCGCGGCCACCACGGGTAGGACGAGAGCCAGCGGATAGCGCATCGTTCGAGATCACAGGCGCGTCCTTGGCCTTTGTGCGAGCAGCTTTCTTGGGCTTAGATACTTCACCCCATTGCGAAATCACACCTGGTTAGGAATTGAGGTTAGCAAGCTCATCTGGAAACAGAGCATGATGCACAAGTCTGGAGTATAGCAAGGAAAATAATGCGCTTTGTTTTGTGCATTTTTTTGGGATAGTGATATAGCTTTGTGGGAGGGAAGGGCAGTAGCACAGTGAGGCCACACATACCTTCAGCGATGCGAGCTACTGCCTCGTTCTCGTCACCATTGGTTTCCTGAAGAGCAAAGAGGACATCGGCGTCAGACCAATCGGGGAAAAGTTCTTGAACAACCGAGATTTTGTCGCCATAGAGCTTTCGAAGCTCGCCAAAATCACCTTCGTCGTCGAAAGCTTGCGAGTCGTCAGTCTTGTGGTCGCTCTTGTCACCATTGGTTCTGCGACCACCTCGGCCGGCAAAGCCTCCTCTACCGCCTCGGCCAGAGCCTCTACCGCGCGAGGCGGATGACCGTGAAGTCACGTCGGACATGGGAGAAGATTCGAAGTGGGATGTGGTGTGGTGTGGGATGGAGGAGCTATGGACGGCTCAGAATCGGAGAAGAAAAACAAAGTGGGAGAAGAAAAAAAGGCCTGTCAGCTGTCCTCTGTGGGAGCAACAGGCAGGCTTGAGAAAAAGAATTCGACCGTGAATCGGTGGTCGGGGATGAAGGGCGTCGATGAGGAAATGGCCAGAAGGATGGGGAGATGGAGGAAAGAAACAAAGAGGTTGCGTGTTTGGTGCTAGGGAGAGGGAGAGAGGAGAAGTGCACGAGGTTTTCCCCAGAGGCAGAAGAAAGGTTCAGGTTACGAAGGTTTTGCCTTTAGCGGCTGCCCCGTGGTGACGCCCTAGCCCACTCGGTTTGGTACTTGTAGCAGAGGTACCTACAAGGTATCGCCTGACAAGCCCATGAAATCCAACGCATCGTCTGCGACTGTAATGGCTTCAGGGCCTAGCAGCACAAGGAGGACCCAGTAAAAGCACAGTCATAGGGCAGCTTCAGTGGCACTGGCGACACTGGTAAGAAAACCCAGTCATAGGTGCCCTGCAACAGTCCAATTGAAGAGCTCCAGTACGAGAAAATGGTCAAGACGCTTTGCTCTGACCGGAAGCAGATCGTCTCTAAGTTCCCAGTGCGATTCACAACTTGAGAGAACAAGTCTGAGACTTTTGTTTGCTCAGGTGGCGTTGTCCCAAATCTCCATGTAGTAAGTGCGTCGTACCTCTTGGCTACTAGTACCCAGGATGAGACCAATGTTTGGGTTCATCGATCTGTTGCTATCCAGTTTTCGCTAGTTCGCCAGGCACTGTCGCGTGTCAATCTGTGCGAGGGACAGTACTTGCCGACACGAGCTACAGTACGTCTGCGTCCGTAGTACCTTGTCTTCCCTTCACTTCCATGCTCTGTGATAATATGACTGGCCCTAGGCCAATTGCAGGTGCCATCTTACTTGCCAGGTAAAGATATAACGAGCACATACAACTGAAACATGCCATATAACACCATGCTATTTGAGTACAATCCCATTGGGCAACACATGTTCTAAGTAGTGCTATCAAAGCGATGAGCTTCTAGTAGAGCAGTCCAGCTTTCAACGAGAAGTGATGCGCGTCAACATCTCAAGGTACAAATCACTATGTAGGCTATCAGTACTGCACCTCTCATCACGGCACCACAACGGCTGTTTGCGCTCCCTGTTTCAATGCTTGGGTGCGGCGAATGACCAGGGTCAGTAGTACCGGTACCTTGCTGTATGGTCCATCAGGCAGCATCTCGCACAGATCTTGGAGCCTGTTTGAGTCATCGATACCTAGCCGCTTTGAAATTCTAGGTTCAGGGGGATGCAACGACAACAACGGCTTAGTGCAGTCCCACTTGAGCTCCTTGCTTAAGTGATGGACCATTCAAGGCTCTTTCTGCGTTTTTGTCCCTCCAACTTGCAAGCATTGTTTCCCCATGCGCTTAGCCACCGAGGCTGAGAACCCCTCTCGGGGCTGCCCGTATCACATGACTTGATTTGGTCTTCTCCAACGCCTCGTTTGATGATGGCATCATGGTGGACGTCCCTGCAAGCCCATCAAGACGTCCTTGTTTCGATAATCTCTCAACGCTATTGCATTGTGATATTCTACTCGGAGATACTATCTATCGTATCATACAGCCTATGGTAGCAGCTTACAGCAATTTCCATCAATTGCTGGCGTCTGTACCATCACTACTATGCACTCAACCAGATCAGTCCTCTCTTTGAAGAACCTATTCGCATCCTATCACGAACCTCTTCCTCTATCAAAACAACAGTCTCAAAAACTTCTCGATGGACTAAAAACCTCCTTCAGGCAGCAGCTCGATCGCGAGTATGGCGAATCTTCCAACAGTCCACCGTCGGCCGCCAAGCCGGCTGACTCTCCAAAACCTGTTCGATTATCCGCAACCAATCGTCATTTGAAGGACATACTGTCAAATCCTCTATTTAGCTACAACAAGGATATAGCTACAACTCTTCCTACCGCGTTATCCGTTCCTAAACGCGACCCTATGGAGGTTTTTGATCATGCTGTGGCTAGAGGATTGATGACACCCAAGGCTGCAATCGGTTGCATGGTTGCCAAAGCTAAACAACTTCAAGCTCAAGATCCAGGAGCGAATGCCTTATCATCATCAAGGACCGCTGCTCGTGTTGTCGGATGGTTACGATCTTCTGGCTCAGAGCAGGATCTTCGGTTTCTCGACAATCAGTCTTTTGTTCGTGCTTTGGCTCCATTTTTAGTTGCTGAGGATTTAGAGCATTTAGCCTGGGAGTGGCTGACACGAACAATTAATGACCCTTCTGGCAAGCTTTCCGATGAGAAACGTTTGAAGAGGGCTTCTCACTTACTTGGAGAACTGGTACGCGCAAAGTGCCAGCCCCAGTATGGCAACTTGGACGCTGGCATCTCGGCCATGCTTCATGCACAGGAGTTGTTCCGACAAAGTCCCCTTCTTTCCGAGCTGCTGGTTGCATCATGGAGGACGGTTTCATGGTTTTCCACTGTCGAGGCTTTTAGCCGGCCCGCGCCCTCGGAGAACCTCTTCGATGCTCATATCGCTACCGCCGACCGCTTACCCCAACCATTTCTCATGGAACGTGCCCATCTTCATCTCTACCATCCCACTCACCCTAACCATATCCCGGCTCTCCAATTTTTCAAGGATAAGGAAAGATTGCGTCGCCTTGTGCACGCTGTTGGCCTGAAGAAGCCGAAACAAGATAACCTCAGCGTTGTATCTTGGCTCGCCTTCCTGGGTCAAGATACGGTGAACCATTTGACCCAGTCAGGAAGAACGCAAGAGGCCCAAAGTGTAACGGAGCTGTTGCAAGCGGAGGTTGCAAACTTGTTCAACAACAAATTGGAACCGGCTTGAAATCCAGAAGGGTTTCTATGAAAATACCAATGTTGAGTGCCACGATACTCTATCCAGCTACTATGAAGCTACTACCAAGGTCGATGTCCCGTTAGAGTAATGACTTCTCGCACTGGAGTTTTGCCTGGCGAGAATCCTCGACGCAGCTGTCTGGAACGGTGCATTTTTGACACGTTGACACGACACTTGAGATGTGCCAGATCATCAAATACACTGAACAAATACCACAACGAACTCACAAGGCGGCAGACATATGCAATGCCCTGGATGAGGCAAGCACGAATTTCGCATACACTCAGAGAGATACCAAGCATAGCTAGCCATACTGCATGTAAATTAACATCATATTTTGTCCACTATTACTTATTTTGTTACTTGTCATCAACATTGTTATGTTGACGAGTTTTGCATACTCGTGGTATCTATCATTCTCTATTCTTTCCACATTATGAATCTCAAGCGCTGTCTTAGTCGGATTCGCTCCCAGCTACGTCGTCCGAGAAACCCTCGAATTCCTCCTCTGACTTGTCGCCCGAGGGACCTTCGTCAGCATCCTCCTGCTCCTCTTGTCCCTCTCCCTCCTCCTCTTCCTCAACATCGAAGTTGCCAGAGATATCCCATCTGTCACCTTTGGCACTGCGACTTACGTATTTGACAAACTTGAGTGCGCCACTATCACGCAGCACGATGGTCATCTTGTTCCACGCCGCAGCTTGGAAGAAAAGAATGTTCTCGTCCTCGTCCTCTTCATCAGCGGCCCTGTACACGGCTGCATCCTCATCTGCATCGTCGTCACCAGCCATGTAGACTTCTTGGCCGCCAACATCGGGCTCACCGCTGTCCGAATCCTTGGGTTTACTCTTGATTCTGCTATTAGGGTTGTTCCTAGCTTTTTCGACCTGCTCTTCAGTGAGATCTTGATCTCCCCAACCAGGTGTGGGTGTAATGTTCAGGTTGATCTCGAGACGTGGCTTTCCCTCATGGCCAGTGGCAAGGGTATAGTCCATACCCCGACGGAAGCGACGGGCGAGGTAGTCGTAGTTCTCTAGAGTACACTTGGTGGCCATCTGGAGCCATTGACGGAACTGGAGACTGGGGAGGAAAACGTCGAGAAGCTCGGTGACTGGTGACACCTGGTCCGATGGTCGAGGCTTCTCAGGAGTACTGGGCTGCTGGTAGAGATAGCGGTGCTTGTGGGGAGGCCTGGAGACCTTCCAAGGCGTCGTCTTTTCTACCGTGGCAGTGTCCTCGGGAGCGGGGGTTTTCTCCTCAGCTTCGATGTACTCTTTCAATCGCTGTGAGAACTTCTTTGAGAGGATATCGGATAGAGTGATGGTACAATCTTCCTCAAATTGCTCAGCAATCTGCTCCAGAGTGTCTGGTGTCAGGTAGTGTGGAGCCATATACTTGAGGAGGAATTCCAGATCAGCCTCGTCGAAGGTATCCTGCTCATCCTGCGATGTGCCGACCTCGAAGGGCTGTGGCTGGGGCATATCATACTGAGCGGGATTGCCCTGAAGCTGCATGAGACCGCTGTTCTTCGCATTACGCTCCTCTTCGCCCTCGATGTAGCCATCTTCGCCGATCTGAGGGATATGGAACCAGCCACTGATAGCCATTCGAACGCGGCCGCCGTCCTTCTCAAGCTGTTCCTTGCTCTCAGCGTGGTAGACCTCTTCGACATCATGGAAGCTCAAGCCAGGCTGGACGGCGAAGAAGCTCAGCTGGTTCCAGGCAGGGGGGATGACTTTTGAGACGTCAGGAAGGGGGGTCTTGGCGATCTCGCCATCCTTATCCACGATGTCCTGGACGGGGAACAGGCGAAGAGCACCTCCCCATTCTGGCTTCCAGGGGATGTCTGGGTCTACGAGGTAGAGAATGTAGCTAACACGACGGCTTCCAATAACGTCGTCATGGCAGAGGAGGAAACAACCAGGTGTATAGACATTGATGGCAAGATCTGTCTTGCGTGCACTCAGGGGACCGCAATTGGTAATGTGAGAGACGTAGTTTCGGAAGGTCTCGGAGTAGATGGCGTCGCGAAGCTTGAGCAACGAAGGCAGCTTAGAAAGTGACTCGTCGTCAAGCCCGTCCAGGTTGGCAAGATCACCAGACTGGTGGATTTTGTAGATATCGGTCTCTTTGGGGGTGAATGAAACATTGGCCTTGATTTCATTGCGAACCGCTCGGAGTAGGTCGTCGTTCATGAGGCCATTGATGACGGCATGCTTGTAGGGAGCAGACTCTGCATACTGCTTCGTGTACGAATCGAGGGTCTCCTTGCTTAGTAGGCCGTCGCGGAATCTCTTCTCTGCTTCTTCACGGCTCAATGCTGTTTGAAAGGGAAGAAAGGGTCCAGGTGTAAGCTATGATGTTTGCTCATGAGGGGGAGGGGGGAATTGGAAAGGTCGTACAAGGCTTGGGCTTCTTGAAAGCCTCAGAGGCATCAGCATTGGTGCTTGCCTTTCTCTTCATCATTGTGTCAGGAGGATTTAACTGAAATGATGAGAGAAACGATGGTGCGAAAGAATATTAATATGAAAAGAACAGAAGAGGGTGTGTGTTGTGGGAGGGCGGCGCAAAAAAAAAGTAGAAGTACAAAATGGTCTGACGTCGCACACCTAAATTTTTATCGATAACGCTTTTCTTTATTGCACTTTTTTTTTCTCTTCCCCTGCCTCTCCAATGCTCCGAGAAAATCGACCCATCTGATGATCATCTTGAACCATTTCCCATTAAAAAGGCGGGTCAAGGGGTGGGAAAATGGTTGTTATCTTTTTTTTTTCTTGTCCGCCAATTTGACTCATGCAGATTCCTCATTCATTCGATCTACTCTTTTCGTTCTGCCTTGTGCAACTCCCTGGATCGATAGAAGATGATAATTGTGAGTTACTGGTTGAGCTATTGAATGAAGGTGTTATATAGAAAGAAGCTTGTGAACGTACGGTAGCTGTAAGAAGCTAGTGTATTATTAACGTGGGCCATGATGGATCAAAGAGGGCTTATCAGATCGAGTGCTCATGAGTACTCTGCTCAGCATAAAACTACATAAAGTTGTGTTTGTCGTGTCCAAGTATTAGTTTAGTCTGTGTGATTGTCCTAACCAACCAAGGTATTCTGACAGGATCAACTTGGTGTTCGACATGAGCTTGCACTCACTCATCATAACATAAACCAACCACTTGTATCAAAATACCTCAACTGCTGTATTATATGCTTGTACCCTAAACAACTCTATTTTATACCTTGGGCTTGCTTCCCTTTCGATCATCCACGGCCTTTCGCAACAACGAAATCACCTCTGATGGGTCCTTGGCTCCAAAAACAGCACTTCCGGCGACAATGACGTTCGCGCCAGCATCCGCAGCCTGGTCGATAGTGCTGGGTCCAAGACCTCCGTCGACCTCAATGTTGAGCTCGGGATATCTCTCTCGCAGGGCCTGAACCTTGGGCAATTCTGAGGCCATGAACTTCTGGCCGCCGAAGCCGGGGTAGACGGTCATGATGAGGACCATCTGTCATTGTTGTTAGCCTTTTCCATTCATGTTAGTCTGGCTCGTGCTCCAATGAGCTTACATCAGGTCGCTCCTTGGCTTCTGAGTTCTCGAGGATATCCCATAGCACATCCACGGAAGTATCAGGCTTGATAGCGATACCAGCCAAAAGTCCTTGGTCGTGAATATATCGAATCAACTCTTTCGGGTTGGTCTTCTTATCGCTCTTCTCCTCGGGGCTTTCGGCGGCGCTCGAGAAGGCTGCCTCGTAATGGAAGCAGTATAGATCGCATCCTGCCTTTTTGAACTCCTTGACCCATTTCTTGGGCTATCGGATCTAATATCAGCCATTCCCTTCCCCTTCAATTGCTCTTGAGAGACTTGTTTTTACCTCAGCAATCATCATGTGGCAGTCGAATGTGCCTCGTCCGTACGACTCCTTGGGCTTGTCGACATAACCTCGAATCTTGGCAACAACGGGGGCACCGAAAGTGATGTTTGGGACGAAATGGCCGTCCCTACAAGACAAGTCAGCACGATCAAGTCGAGTGTCGAGTTATATACTGCACTTACATGATGTCGACGTGCAGCCAGTCGGCACCCTGTTCCATGGTCTTTGCGCAGTCATGCCCAAATTGGGCAAAGTCTGCCGACAAAATCGAAGGAGCAATAATGGTGTTAGGAGCCATGGTGTGTGAAATCTGATTGTGTCTGTTTGCTTGTGTCGAAGAGATTTGAAGAGAGACGAGACGTGGGGTTGTTCAAGATAATATGATGGACTTGCTTTCCCAAGTGACGTTGTCTTTTTTGGCGGGGTCCTTGTCCAAGCTTCTACAGTGCTTCTTGTTGGTTCGATGCTATTTGGTGGGGCTTGTCGAAGTGTAGGTACTGTAGGCAGGTCGAAGCTCTCGAACAGCCCGCTGGGAAAGTGGTGAGAAGGTAAGGCATAGGTTGGTAGATTGTGTTCAAGGCCCATTGATTGGGGTAATATCTAAACTTACCTTCGCAATTGTTGTTTTTTTCCATTGCCATATCCCCTTCAACAGTACCACTATAATCACAATGCTATAAAAGTAGCATGATTCAATCCTTGGTAGAGCTGCCAAGCTTGGGTGGGTGTCGAACCACTTGTTGGCTGGAAGTGATCCCTCCCTGGTAAGTACTTTACAGAATGAATTGGATGGCGCACCTTCTCCCCAGCAATCACACCCAATGATAGCCACTCTGCATTGATAACCGCAACAATGTAAAAGGATTCCTATTAGCGACTAAAGAGATGACTTTGCAGCCATAAAATACATTCCCAATCTTCTCAAAACTCCATGCCTCAGCATTAAATATGGGAGGATGAAAGCGCGATTGTCATCCCATATAACCCCTTCACTTCTCATACCCAGCAATGTCGTCTAAATAGCAACAAGAACAGCGAGGGCAGCGCCGAGCATACCAGCGGAGCCTCCCTTGACCGCAGCGTTGGTGGTAGTAGCCGCAGCTTCCGAAGCCGCAGTCGACGTCGCTGAGTCCTCGTCCGTGTTAGTAGCAGTAGCAGCGTCAGTAGCGCTCTGGCTGGCACTTGTATTGGTGTTTGTACCGCTGGCGCTGCTGCTGCTGCTGCTGCTACTACCACTCTTGCAAACAACCTCGTCGGGGACGGTGACTCCAGCAGAGGAGCAGATCGACTTGGCATAGGCAACGGCGGCGTCTCTTCCGTCTTGGTCGCAGGCGTCCTCGAGACAGCAAGCTATGCCGTCAAGGAATTCATCGTTGCTGCAAATACACTTCACGTCGAGCTGGGCGCAGTCGGCGATCTTGCTGTTGCTAGTGTACTGTGCGACACAAGAGGTCTATACCAAGAATGAGTAATTAGCATTAGTTTGTCGTCATTGTTCTTTGTCGTTGGCGGTCAAGACAACAATGGATTGGAATCGAGGGGGAGGCGAGAGAAACGTACGGCACAGCTAGGAATTCTGTCACCCTGCGCAGCAACAAGGCTGGCGAAGAGGGCGAAGGAGTATATGACTGCCTTCATGTTGACGAAGATGGATGATGAATCGCTAGTTGTTACAGGACGCAAGGAAGAAAACGCGAAAAAGAGACCTGCTTTTAAAGGTCGAAAATCGGAGTAGGTGAGACGAGAAGATGCTAGATAGAAATCAAGGATCCTTTATTTTTACTCTCTCCGTCAAACATTCCATCCAGAGAGCTAGGCCCCCCAGAGCAAATAAGGTCAGCAGATTATCCGGGGGAACCGCGACATGGAACACTGGGCTCAGCTTCCTCCCCCAGAAAATTACGGCAATTGATTAGTCTGCTATTAGGTTGTATCAGTAGCTTCCTTTGGCACTGGCTTGACCCGATGTTTCCGAATCATTAATTATTATTGCTCTTTACAAATTAATTCATCACCAAGATAGGGAAAGTCATTGCCACCCAGGGACGTGTTCTGGACCCTTGTTGAGGGGTGGAGGATTCATCGGCATGGGTTAGTACAGTATGGGAAATTTGCCATTAGATTAGTTACTACCTAGGTAGTTACTAGCAGAACTTCCTAGGTTGTGTCTACAGTCGGGAACTACACCGTAATAGTAAGAGAGGGCGATAGATGACGACGACAATGGTGAACAATTCCTTCTCCAAGATGGTATTTTTTCAAGTCCTATTGTCAACACCTTTCGTCCTTGATTGTTTTAGCAAGAATCAATGCTGGGTTTCATATAACACATTACCGTAGCTACCACGTCAACAACTAATGAAGGGCTCATTCCACGCCTCACCCTATTCGATCAACAATAGACGCAGATCTCAGTAGAAACTCAAACACATTTTGAACCCCATATCTATTTACGATCAACAGTTAGCTGTGCACCCGACTTGGTTCGTTCAACCAGACTTCTATATCATATGAATTTTGTCTAGTTAACTTGACCCCCTTCTCTATCTAGGCCCAGCCCAGACACCCATCATTTCTAATCAACCCGTTGATAGAACGCAGCATTTTCCTTGTCCATCCCATCGACAAGTTCAAACACGCATGCATGCATGCCATGCCACCCCACTATGCACAAAAGCGAAAATCACATGAATCACATGGGAAAGACCTTGAATCTGGTATGCTCTGCTTGTACTGTACTCGGTGGCACCCAGCAGTGGCCAACCAGCTTCACGAGGCTGATATAGCTATCCTCCATCCGATATGTGACTCACTATTTCATACCCTCTTCCCCTGTTTGATAAGGTCTGACACTTTTGGGGGAAGAACAAGAGCAGATCGATCATTTCTGCGGAAAAAGTCCACAAGTGACACCGCAGTCTTCTCGGGTAAGTCTTCGTGGATAAAGTGGCCAGCTTCAGGGAAGACCTGCAGGTTGTATTTTCCTAAAACACCATGGTTAGCATGAATTTTGTACGAAACAGTCTGCCAAATCCTCTCACCTTGCATCTGTCCGATCGTGAGCTCAGTGTCAAGTCTATCCGTCCCAGCAAGCAAGAGCAATTTCCCGCCTCTGGCCTCTAGGAATTTCTTGCTCAGACCCACAAACCAGCCCTCCCAGAAAGGCTGGGTTGCTCCCAGATTCGTCCTCCATCTCCACGGTCGTGTCGGATCATCGTTGGCGCTAAAGTCCAGAAGCGCAGGTACTGAAGTTCGAGCAGATATTGAGTTGCGGATGGTTCGAGATCGGATATGCCAGTCGATACCGGCTTGCAGCGTGGCAAAACCCGCTGGCCGGGTAGATAAGTAGGTGTGCATACTCTGCAATGCATCGATGGCGGAGCCTTCGACGACATCGAGCACGGCATAGCCTAGCACTGAGTTCCCAAGCCTCCCCGTCTTTGCCAGGTCAGTAACCACAGCGCCACCCAAGGAATGGCCGACGAGGACTATGTGGGGCATCGACGGCCACTTCATCTCAGCTTTAGTGAGCTGTATGACATTGTAGAGATCTGAAGAAAGAGTCTCAAGCCTCAGATCGAGCCCCTTATCCCCAGGAGCCGATGTTGAGCCATGGCCTCTACAGTCAATGGCAAGTATACCGGCTGACGGCAACTTCTTCCTTATCTCGGAAGACATCACGGCAAAGGATAGGCCGGATGAGCCTGCTCCATGATGCAAGACGAAGAGTGGTCCTTTGTCCACTGGCGAGGTTAGATAGGCATGGTAGATGATATCTGGATCATCTTGGGACTGTAAGGAGAGCTCTCTCTCGAAATAGGTGGTCCACGGAATTTGCTCCAAAGTCCTACCACGTGAAACTCTAAACGACTTGTCAGAATATAGTCCAACTGTAGGGGAAAAGATGTTTACCCCTGAGGTCGAGCAAAAAGTCTTTGGTTCGGAGACGGAATGATGGTACCAGTTGACGAGACTGAGGATGCTGAAGAGGCCGATGAGGAATCATCGTCAAAGGCTTCAGGTAGTTCAGAAACATTGTCCATATACTGCTCCTCTTCCAACTCGTCAAATGTGTCGTTAGCAATGCCCAGCTTGGACTTTGCCCAAGCTCGCTGTAGGTCGCTCATGATGGGATCATGAGCTTGTGACTTGATCGAGGTGGGATGAGACCAGGGGGGAGCGACGTCATTCACTGAAACTACAAGAGTGAGCATGTTTGACAACGACTGAACATGGTTTATTCAAAGTATTACTCACTGTGTGTGACCAAGTCGTCTTCTTCATCAGCATATTCATGAAAAGACTATTGTCTTGTATTTGTGTGAGAGCAGTGTCGTTGGAATGGGATGGACTGGGCTGGGCTGGACTGGACTAGGCTGGTTCATCAATCAGGTCGGGGCAGTCAGACGACAGGAGTCGCTGAAAACCCAACCCAATTACGGGGCACGGTGCATGCAACACTGTGATTGGTTTATATGCTGGAGGGATGGGCATTGGACCGTATATGATTGTCAGAAGCCATAAGTTGATGAATCTATTACTACAGACAGGGTGGATTATCAAGTGATTCGTTTTTCGTTGGTCCCATTGTCTTCTCAAAAGAGTAATTTCTGCTAGCTGAACATCTTATCAAGTAACAAGTCATGGTAGCCACCTGAGGAGGTGCATTTAGTACCGTCCAGACGGGTCACATCTTAAGCCAGTAGACATGACCAAATGCTCAACAACATAAGTATCCGTCTAAATAAAGGGAAGTTCATACTTGAGGATATGTAATTTTCTTAAGCAGGCTATAGCAAACAAACAATCCATGTTCGCTTATAATCCCTCGGTGGTGGTCTCAGCTCGTTACCTTGAAAACATAACTTACCCTACATATTCAAATGACATGGGTCAACATTCACTTCGACCACTAATTTGTTGAATAACTTCAATTGATGAAAGAGCAATGATACAGGGCTTGTAATTGAGCAAAGTCCGAATGCAAGAAAGCAAATGAAGCATCACATTATGACCCTACCCAAATTGACCAAAATAATCAGTCCATTACGGCGTAGACCGTATCCGACACTTCCAAATACGATTGCCATATCCCATCATGAGACAAGCTGCCAAGTCAGAACCATCAGAGTGATATACGCACTGAGACTCAGTACAGTCAAGACTGCCACACTATTTCCACTCGTCCGAAACTTGCGCTTTACATCTCCGTCAGCGGACTCTGTTAGGAAGAACTGATGCTGGCCCTCATAACGACGATAAATGGCAACAATCAGCACTGCAATACCATAGACGGCAAACAGTGCACCCATAGCGTAGAATTCCGAGGTAAAGACTTTTAAAATGATGAGGGCGAAGGAGAACTGTCCAAGTGCAGTGCGGACATATGCGCCCTCGAACGTGCGCTGGGCGGCGCGTATCTCGACAAGTCTGGACTTGATATAAGCTAAATGAATGACACAGACGATTGATAAGTGAAGCTGGAGTGATTATAACAACCAAAAAGGAAGCCGGCAGCACCTCTTCTCCTAGACGAATGCTTGCAACTCGCTGCAAAGAAAGGACGAGAAGAACTGGACTGGATATAGATGGAGGGACGCTTACTCTTGCGTTGTCAGCACCACAGAACGTGCCCTATGACGGCGCAAATGAAAGCGCTCTTCGGGATTTGGCTACACATATACAAACTCATCAGACAAGAGGCATTATATGGAAGGGCGTGGGTTTACCGACCTGGAACATTGTAATCACAATACTAGGTCAAGTCGTATCAAGACGGTGTGTATTGCCGTTCATTATATTCGCGGCGGTTCGCCTACCCGAGAATGCGTCGAACCGGTTTTGCCCAGAGCCCACCGCGTCGCTGCAATTGAATTGATAACAAATAATTCGAGCGATGCTGAGTTGAAATGATGTTGATGCCGTTGATCATGAGTGCTTGTCTATTTTGGGGTTAGTGGGACAAGGCGTCATGGGAGCTATCACGGGTGAGCAACTCTACGACTCTCATCACGTGCGATGTTCGCAACGGGTCAAGATTGGTAGGCAAGTAACATTGGTTTATTACCATATTTGTAAGTAGTTTCAGTATAGATCGTTCTCAAAGTTAATCATGTTTGGAGAATTCAAAGGTCGACAGGCAGCTCCTCACTTTAACAATGTATAATATAACCAAGATCAATTGCATATGTTGTGTGTGGAGGAGACCCGACTGAACGGCTAAAACGGCCATAAACCAGTATCCTTGATAATCTCCGATGGGATATCATATCAGCCGGCACATCGATTATCGAACTCGTCAATATTGATCCATCCCTGCAAGAGAACTGCCCCTGGGCTTGAAAGCATTCCCCCATCTCAAAGCCCCAAGCACTGCCGGCACAAGGGCCACAAGCTAGAGGTACTGTAATAAATATGTGGTGGTGCTAGTCTAGCTGCGCCTTCGCTAGGAGGAATGACACCTTGGCATCGGATGCTTAATCTTGATCGTACATTGGCTGGGGCTTGTTTTTGTCCACTTGCAACCCGTTTGAGCTACCATTAACGGCACTCTAGAAAAACCATGGGGGGGACAATACTCCGTTACTATCTAAACAGGAGGAGCATTTTTCTTCATCAGCTCCCCACGTCACACTCGTATCATTATGAAGCGGACGGAATTGGTCTAGGCCCATCATTGACTCTGTAAGGATTTGCTTCCGGGAGGGTCCACCGGGCGAGCTCGAATGTTAGCTGGGCGAGCAGCTAACCTACTGGAGTATCCGTGCTCCCTACATGGAGTCTACTGTAACAGTGTAACTTAACTACTGTAGGTGAAATCTGCAGTGTGATTTTGCCGGCAAAAGATTCTACCAGGCCGCGAAACACGTGCAGCCGACACGAGACCGTTTCGGGAAAGCTGTGCGATGTGTGCTGAGTGGTTAGAACAAGTGATTAACCTCGAGGATGAACATGATACAGCAAGGCGATCTTTCTTTCAAGTAAAACAACGCTTCGTTCGTGTAATAAATTGAATATGTGTGTGCCGGAAATAGTGGACATTGACAGGAGTTCTGGAAACAAAAGGTAAATCACCAAGGCATGGCGAGCAAGGCTGAATGAGGGCTGTGCTGTTAGCTTGGCCAGTCTGGTGTTTCGCTTCCATGACACCAGCCTCAGTTCGCCCGGCAGTGAAAGTGGAAAAATTCCACGGCGTGTTACAAAACCAGCCCGAACCAGAACCGAACCGAACCCGGAATCAGCTAAGAGTGGACGGGATTTGACGTTTCTGCCTGAAATATGCAGCAGATCAAATGCGCAATGACGGTTGATACATGATAAATGTCTGGTTGATTATTCAACGGTTTTTGATTGATTCCAAGTGTGCCTTGCTTGCTACGCCAACTCTCAGTAGCGTAAAAAAAATAAGACACACCCGGCAACAATCCAATCAGTCTCAGTACAGTCCGTCCATATTTATGGTTATGGTGACTGCCCACGATGTGTGAGACGAGTCCCACGGTGACATCAAGAAAACCCTACAGGGCTGATGGCCACTGTGACGCTACCAATGTCGAATGATACGGAATGCAAGCAGAATGGTAAACAAAATAGAACATGAACGCAACAGCTTAGCACTGCCACTTGAACAACTCCTCTTGAGCTATAACTCAAGTTTGAATTGCATCAATCACAAAAAAATGATACCCGCCATGACGGTACGATTGCAGGGTGCACCGCCGCAGATGCACCTCCACCCCCTCCCTCTCTTTAATCTACTCCCAATAAACATGTTTGGGTTGTACGCCACGAGAAACCGGATCAATCAAGGGTGAAGAGATGGGACACACAGCACAAGTGGAAACAAGGGCAAAAACGCCTTGGGATAAAGAGAGAGAGAGAGAGAGAGAAATAGAG